>JAWQFJ010005305.1:0-16876 GCA_034096865.1 Theodoxus fluviatilis
ACTGCAATGGCGCCGAGCAGTGTTTGGTTTCTTTGTAACCAGCGTGGCGATCACATGCGTATATTATTATAAAAGGTATTATTTTGATAATCTAGCATGAGGGAACATCAATTTAGTTCTATGAAAACAAACATGATGTGATTCTGACCAAATCAATCGATGTGATAAGCTCCTCCGCGACGATTGAGTTTCGTAAGGAACACCAGAAACCAAAACCAGAATGGCGTTGATAAAAACTAGTCATAAAGTATTTATTCATGACCCATGAACGAAACTATTGAATTGTATTAATAAAAAAACTAATGTAGAATGCCTTACTTAACCCAAATTGGATGAAGATGGTCGATCGAACGGATCAAACGAACTGAAAGCTTCGCACATGTGTAGCAAATTGACGTACGTTACAGAAGGAAATGAAGGAAACGAAGCCTTCTCATTGGTCAAAAATCGCGTGTACTATGACGTATCCTTCCATAAACGTGTTCATTGACTGCAGGATGACAAAAGCTTCCTTTGTAGCTGTTTCGAGTGCGGAAAAATATAGCAACACGTTTGGTACACGCGTACCTTCCGTAAGTAACGCATGGAAACGACCGACGCTGACCATCAAAATAGTCCCAAGAAATTGGTTAATACCAAAAGAAGAATAAAACTATGCAGTTGTATGAGTAAACTAATGAAAGGAAAAGTAATTTGAACCTTCTCTTCAACACATTTATGTATACATGTCTGGTTTCGATTTTTTTCCTCTGAGCAAGGGTGGTGGAAACGAGAGTAACGAACGCATAGGTCTTTTTTATTTCGGTAGAACTACCTCTGTTTTTATTTTGTGGCGACTTTCCACTGAAATATGACTAAATTAATAATTGAACTTGAATTATTTCACACAATCTATACTTTGTAAGGTGAATTTGCACAAGATAACAAGCATTCAAAAGTGGCGTCGCAAAATGTCCCATTTTTCGGCGCCATTTTTCCGCTTCGTACGAGTATAATTATTTTTTTGTGAATCTCTGCAAAGCAAAACAAGAAGGGCAAAGCCCATACGACTCACATGCTTGACCTTGACCTTTACTTGACCTTGACCTTCAGGTGACCTTCAAGGTCAAGGTCAAACAACTAGACCTACCAATGACATCATACACAAAGAAATGCTTTACACATTTTTCCTACCAAAATACATGTGACCTTGACCCAAGGTCAAGGTCATCCAAGGTCATGCAACACAAAGCTGTTAATTCAAGACATAGGAAGCACAATGGTGTTTATTGGCACTTTCTATTCTACCATGAGATTATGGTCAATTTTAGTGGTTCACTACCCAATTTTGGTCACAATTCATAAGGGTCAAAGTGACCTTGATATTGATGATATGTGAACAAATGTGTCTCATGATGAAAGTATAACATGTGCCCCACATAATTATTAAGTTTGAAACAGTTATCTTCCATAGTTCAGGGTCAAGGTCACTTCAAAATATGTATACAATCCAACTTTGAAGAGCTCCTGTGACCTTGACCTTGAAGCAAGGTCAACCAAACTGGTATCAAAAGATAGGGCTTGCTTTGACCTATATACCACTTGTAGCAAAGGTCGCCATTCTCAATAACGTGGGAGAAAATTGGGAAAATGTGAAAAATGACTGTTTTTGAGACCACATTTATGGCTCCTGTGACCTTGACCTTGAAGCAAGGTCAAGTCACTATGTATGTTTTTTGAGGCCTTGTCATCATACACCATCATGCCACATTTGGTGTTGATAGACTTAATAGTCTCCGAGAAAAATCCAACGTTTAAGTTTTTTACGCCCGGACGGACGGACGGACGACACGGCTCAGTACATAGACTCACTTTTGCTTCGCATGTGAGTCAACTATAAAAACTATTGGTCATAGCATTACAAAAACATTTAAAGAACCCATATAAATTTGAAATATATGCATGCTGACTGTCTTAGATAGTTTTATTCAAGTGTCTTTACCCAGACCCCCAGTTTTTGATAGGCAATATCGTGGACGTGCACATATATATATATATTTCTTTGCTTTATTTGCATGTAATTAGCATAATTACAGGTAAATTAATGGAAATAGACCCAAAAATATGTCTATATTTAATATAAACACTGTAACTTGTGTCTAGACAGGTTTAACTTGAAGAGACGGCTCAGCATGACATAACGGTTTCCCGTGCACACACAAGTGATTTATCGGACCTGTGGGCAAAATATTTCCACTGTGGAGGAGTTTGCTAACGATCCTTTCATTGAAGCAGTTGTTTCACAAGTATCCATCGGACTTGATGTAGAACCAGTAGAGACTAGAATATTTTCTGCAACTCTTTCCAGAGGAAATGTTTATTATGATCATTCACTAGACTGTAGGCAACGCAGAATGTGTTCACATACACATGCATGCACACATACGCGCATGCACACACACACAAACACACATACACACACAAACCGCACTGCCTCAGGCATCAAGCACCCATGATGTCTTCTGCTGGCAGTCTACCTTGCTTTGGCAGGCTCCTTGGCAGAGGTGCCGATGACAACTCCTCCATTGCCTGCAAAAAAAACAAGAAGGGCAAAGCCCATATGACTCACATGGTTGACCTTGACCTTCATATGACCATGACCTTCAGGTGACCTTCAAGGTCAAGGTCAAACAACTAAACCTACCAATGACATCATACACAAAGAAATGCTTACACATTTTTCCTACCAAAATACATGTGACCTTGACCCAAGGTCAAGGTCATCCAAGGTCATGCAACACAAAGCTGTTAATTCAAGACATAGGAAGCACAATGGTGCTTATTGGCACTTTCTACCATGAGATATGGTCACTTTTAGTGGTTCACTACCCCATTTTGGTCACATTTCATAAGGGTCAAAGTGACCTTGATATTGATGATATGTGAACAAATGTGTCTCATGATGAAAGTATATCATGTGCCCCACATAATTATTAAGTTTGAAACAGTTATCTTCCATAGTTCAGGGTCAAGGTCACTTCAAAATATGTATACAATCCAACTTTGAAGAGCTCCTGTGACCTTGACCTTGAAGCAAGGTCAACCAAACTGGTATCAAAAGATAGGGCTTGCTTTGACCTATATATACCACTTGTAGCTAAGGTCGCCATTCTCAATAACGTGGGAGAAAATTGGGAAAATGTGAAAAATGACTGTTTTTGAGACCACATTTATGGCTCCTGTGACCTTGACCTTGAAGCAAGGTCATGTCACTATGTATGTTTTTTGAGGCCTTGTCATCATACACCATCATGCCACATTTGGTGTTGATAGACTTAATAGTCTCCGAGAAAAATCCAACGTTTAAGTTTTTTACGCCCGGACGGACGACACGGCTGAGTACATAGACTCACTTTAGCTTCGCATGTGAGTCAAAAATCACAAAAAAGTGTCAGAGAGGCTATTTAATTTTTATCTCTCGTCTCTGAGCAATGTTGAACACAGTGAATGTCCATGACAATAACCTTTATTCATCTCCCCCCCCCCCCCCCCACCCCATCCAAATTTGTTTTGGGAGACTGTCAACTCTAGTTACCACAGAGCAGTGCCCAGTATATGTCTTACAGCCTGCCATCACACCCCGGGATCTGTCCCTGGGCTTCCAAGTGACAGGCAGGCAGGTTACTGACTCTGCCATTTTGATTATTCGTTGAAATATGACAGTTTGCTTAGACCAAGTTGAGAAACACAATCAATGCCAGCAGGCAAATAAGCAAGACAGGCTCCTCTGATGTGAACAACCATGAGTCTGGTGACATAGGACAGCTTTTAATGGCACAAACCTTCCTGGTCAGGAAGTCTAAACCAGCCTTCACTCAATCCTCACAATGTCTTACCAGCATGAGAGTCAAATCTCACTCACCACTGTTCCTCAGCCAAAACTTCTGCAATTTGCATCAAAGATCCTCTCACACACACACACACACACACACACACACACACACACACAGACACACACACACACACACACACACACGCACACACACAGAGTCCTGTGCCATTTTACTTTTAGACAGTGCATAGTTTCAGGGAGGGGGTATAGTGTTGTGAATACTTGTGAAAAGGTTGTTTATATTATAGGCTATGGGCATTCAAATGCTACTTGATCTACGTCACTTATGACTTCAATCGCCAACGCAATAGACTGTTGAAATAATAATGTAACACTAACACAGTAACAACAGCCATGCGTTCAAGACGACCTACCGGTAGCCTACCGGTAGCCGAGCAACCGGTGTGCCCTCTTGAACGACTCGTTATGACCCAACGGTAGCCAAGATGGCTTCCGCGATGCCTTCTCATCGCCGCGGTTTGCGCTTCTCAACCAAATGAGTAAACCAGCAGCTGCAGACTGCTCGTTCCTTGTGGAACTGATGAAATACGTTAAGCTGTAGCTGTGCATGAATGCTCGGCATCGCTCGAATAGAAATTTATGTCAAAACGACAGTGCTCACTTGGTGTAAGCAAGAATATTTCGATGCTCACTTCAAGGGAGATTACACAACAAACAAAGGGCTAATGTAAGATATTAGAGTTGCTTCCCTTAAAATTGTTTCGCTATCTGCCTTGGAAATGTTTGCTAACATCTTGCCCAGTAATTATTTCAGAGCAGTTATTCTTTTAAAAAAGAAAAGTACAATATCAGCCTACCTTCTTGTAACGTCTCGCACAGGCTGGGTAATAATCACAGGTCGAAATGCATGCCACAGCGCATATTTGTGATGACGACTTTCATCCTTTCCCCGAAGGCAGCCATTTTGGCTATACAGGCGCAACGGGGGCCTGTTCAAGAGGCCTACCGGTACGTACCGGTACGTACCAGTAGCCTCTTGAACGACTTGGTACGGCTACCGGTACGTACCGGTACGTACCAGTAGCCTCTTGAACGACTTGGTACGGCTACCGGTACGTACCGCGCCGGAGAGCCGTTGCGCCTGTATAGCCAAAATGGCTGCCTTCGGGGAAAGGAAGAAAGTCGTCATCACAAATATGTGCTGTGGCACGCATTTCGACCTGTGATTATTACCCAGCCTATGCGAGACGTTACAAGAAGTTAGGCTGATATTGTACTTTTCTTTTTTAAAAGAATAACTGCTCTGAAATAATTACTGGGCAAGATGTTAGCAAACATTTCCAAGGCAGATAGTGAAACAATTTTAAGGGAAGCAACTCTAATATCTTACATTAGCCCTTTGTTTGTTGTGTAATCTCCCTTGAAGTGAGCATCGAAATATTCTTGCTTACACCAAGTGAGCACTGTCGTTTTGACATAAATTTCTATTCGAGCGATGCCGAGCATTCATGCACAGCTACAGCTTAACGTATTTCATCAGTTCCACAAGGAACGAGCAGTCTGCAGCTGCTGGTTTACTCATTTGGTTGAGAAGCGCAATCCGCGGCGATGAGAAGGCATCGCGGAAGCCATGTAACGTTCCAAAGTATGAACCGTTCCAAAGTATGAACCGGAAATCGTCGCAGAGTTATCTGCCCGGTACTCTTAATAATTCGACTCTAAAAAGAGACGGCACCCGCCACTCCGCCTGACTGACTTGGGACACCTGGGGAGTTATGCTAAGATCCGGCCGCGTAAATATATCTGCATTTTGTGACAAACGTCTTGCTCGGCGGTACTGTACTCCATGCACCTTAACGGTGCGCGTGATTCGGGTGTAATCTTAAGCTAAACGACGTTTATTGGCGCTGCTGAAATGGTCGAAGTCGGAAACATTCGGAACGTCGTTTAGCTTAAGATTACACCCGAATCACGTGCACCGTTAAGGTGCATGGAGTACAGTACCGCCGAGCAAGACGTTTGTCACAAAACGCAGATATATTAACGCGGCCGGATCTTAGCATAACTCCCCGGGCGTGCCAAGTCAGTCAACGGTCGCGTTTTATAAAATCAGACTACAAATAGACCACAGGGAGGTGACTCCCATATTATTTCCGGCAGGGGAGACGGCTTTTCACGGGAAAAAACTTTTTTGAACGCTACATTATGTGTTAAACGACACAAATGCACCAAAAACACAAAAACTTGTAAAGCAACTAATGCGTCGTTTGTCGGGATATATTCCATGCGAAGAACAGGTGCAGGAGCGGTAAATCGCATAAAGAGAGAGCCGGGCAGATAACTCTGCGACGATTTCCGGTTCATACTTTGGAACGGTTCATACTTTGGAACGTTACAAGCCATCTTGGCTACCGTTGGGTCATAACGAGTCGTTCAAGAGGGCACACCGGTTGCTGGGCTACCGGTAGGCTACCGGTAGGTAGTCTTGAACGCACTGCGGCTCTCCGGCGCGGTACGTACCGGTACGTACCGGTAGCCGTACCAAGTCGTTCAAGAGGCTACCGGTACCGGTAGGCCTCTTGAACAGGCCCCAGGTACCGATACTCAAGGCTTGTTCAGAAGAAAGTTCTCAGCGCTGCTTGAGCGCTTCATGTTGGCAATTGAGCGCTTCATGCCACTCCTGAACGCCTAAGATGTAGTGCAGCGCTTCACTTGTTAAAGGGAGGTAAATCTTCTGCGCCCCATGTTGTGTTGATAGACGCGAAGAAAGTATTTTCTTTGCCACAGACATCGTTTATGCACGTTTACATGTATTCTGCATGAATAAAATCCACTACTGTGTCATCCTTACTTGCCATTACTTGCACATACAGAGCGCTTAGGGCAAATAAAGCCCGTTCCAGTCCCAAAATGATGTTTCTGAGGGTTATTTTACGCGTCGACGGCCAGTGCGGGATCGAAGACGCCATTTTGAAACGATGCAAAATCATCCTGCTGCACGTCGGATTGGTGATTCACAGCGCTGCTGAGCGCTGAGTGAAGCACGCCCCACATTGGCCGTTCAGGAGTGAATCACATGCAGCGCTGAGTAAGCGCTTTGAAGCACTGCGCCTTCTGAACTCCCCTTTAGTAACCCTCTCCAGCAGATCTTTGAAACTTTTCTATGGATAATGGAGTATGAATTAACAGTGCCAAACTGCTAGATTGAGACGTACCACCTTGCAAATGAAGGGCGTGCCCATTGTTTACCTGGCGGTCAGACAGCAAGCCATCTGCTGAACTGATCCAGAGGAAGCTTCTCCAGCCGTACTCCAGCCAGCGGCAGTCGAAACACATAATCACATAAATGATAATGTCCCTGCTCCACAGGTTTCCTCCGTTCTTCAGTATGCATAGTTATCAGAACATGCTGCATACATATATTAAACACGAAACGACACAGTTTTAACATATTAAAAAACAGCGTAAGAAGTCGAGGACAAGACGAAACCTCGAACTGGACTAGTCGGCTGTTGTTACAGTCACAGTAGTGACTGAGTGAGTGAGTCGTTACAGTACACCACGTGTCTTGTTCCTCGGAACATCTCTTCAGAAAAAAAACCTGCACCAACTACCAAGGGTCCATCAGAAACAAAAATGCACCCCCCCAAAAACGTACTAGGATAAACGTAGCCCCCAACAGCAGTCACGACAGCCTCACGCAATCGTTGGCGTTCCTCCTCGTCTGTGGAGTCAGAGGACTCTGACATCTTTTAGGTTTACGCAGCTATTTGGGTACAACAAAAACGCCACATACATGTTTAACAAAAATATATCAGATCGAAAAAAATATTAAAATACTTGGAAACATTCTGAAAACATAAAATAAAATAAATATGCGTACTGTTATAATAAATATTTCTTTTAAAACTTCGATGATAAAACGAGACGCTTATTCATTATTTGAGTTCGTCTTAATTCCCACTCTGAATTTGTACATGTTGCATACATATTTCATCGAGACTTCAGTGAATTAGATGTGCTTACCTGTGTAATGTGACATGCTGTTTGGACTTGAGGTTTAAATCTGACTTTAACATTGGATTCTCCCGAAACGGTGACGAGTGATGTAAAGTTCCTCACATAACCTGTCTAGTTGTGGATAGCGAGCTGTGCTGCGCGGCTCCATCAAGATGGCTTACAACACCCTCAGCCGCGCGCAATTGAGTTTTGAGTATCTCCACACGAACTCGTAAGTGTGAACCCCATTTCCCGGTCATCAGTTTGCTTATATCACCACACAAAAATTGAAGGAAAATGATTTATTTCTATATCTAGCCTTGATATGACGTGATCGACTTGTGCATGGATTTTGTACCGAGGAGGAAATTTTTCCTGTACTGCTGTAGAGTGTAGTGTACGTTGTGAATGTTCTCAACTCGTGATCGGTCATTAGTCCCATTTAAATTGATCAGATCGGTCGTCAATCCTGGTAAATAAGATTTCAGTAACATAGTGTTAGTAATCCAAGGTGGTCTGAGATGCATGGATTAACTCCGTGTAAATTCTGACTGAGATTCTTCACTATCCAGGCCTCGACATCCACCATTCTTACTCTGGTTTGCCAGTGACACCACCGTGCTGAATCATTCAACTACTATAACAATTATTTTCAAGCATTCATAATGTGCGTTTTGAAAATTTGTACCATAAAGAGCAACAGTACTTGCTGCAAATGCTAAGAATAAGATTGAATCAGTCCGTTAAAGGGTATTATAATCTTTTGACCCTCATCAATCTTACCTCTTGAACCTATCTGAGTATCTCCCCTTTGCTTCCCATCCCCCAAGCTTTTCCTTGCTATTATCGGAAGTGATTCAGTGCTCTATATACTTGCGCTAAAGCAACTTTAAATGTCTTATCCATTTTATGTGAAGTTTGAGATTTTCCTGCAAAATGGAGCTTCCTCTTTGATTCACTACTGCTAGAGTCTAACTTAGAAAGAGTGAAGCTATGCTTTACATGTAGTGGTCCAGTATTTTTTAAAATCTGCAGCTGTAATTTTGAAGACTGCCATATGAACTTCAGAAAAAGCATCTTTACCACCTTCAGCACACTTGAAAACACTGTTGTCTGTGATAAATTGTGAAATTTTTGTGCAACTTATATGTCTTATTACATTCCATGGGGACAGTGTAGAGTTATGTAATCTGCTTTTGCTGGAGTGGGTTTGCTTAATTTTAATGTTTTCATATAAAATGTGTAACACAGATTTATGTTGGGCTGAAATTAAAAATTGAAAAGTGTGTAACCGAGTGGACGGGGAAACGAAATATGGAAATTGGGAGAGGTTGAAAAGGGGATAGGTTCGATATGTTTGAAAAAAACAAATTGGATTAGGCTTTCACAGTCTTAAAATGTAATCTGATACTAACACGGTTATACATAAGCACAATGGCAAACTAAAATAAACAAAGACAACACATTAGTCAGAGTATCATAACCATAAAAACTAATAATGGGAAAATTAGACATAAATGCCAGGATCAAATAATGGAATAGTCCAGACAGTTTATGGCATTGACAGTTTGACTTGTGACGTCAGAAAAAGGAGGGGGGGAAAGGCCAAAAGAGAAATGGTAATGACTTTGTGACCGAAACGGGGTTGATAATGTTAAACTCCATCTGGCAACTGAATGGGTCACCAGTATGCCATTTGAATACAGCCCGATAACTCTAAATTCCACCTGACAACCAAGCCAACCAGTAGGTTATCCATGGAGAATAACACCTACAAATTAGCAACCAATAGCCCATGAATGTCATCCTTTCATGTCTATTCCTGTACAGGAGCAACTTAAGTTGTAGAATACTCTGACTCATCATTAGCTAGGTGACCAAGCACATGTATCTCCAAATACATCTCCATCCAAGGCTTACACTCTGACACAATTATCTGGTTACTAGCAGTGATGGCCACTAACAACACAGCAACAGACTATCAGATCCAACTTCCCATATAGTCATAGTATCGAACTATCCTGACTACATAAAAAACAATGCCTTATCATAAAGCCCTGGATGGTGGGGGTCTAGGGAGGGAAGGCAAGGGAAAAAGGGTGGTTGGTGTGGGATTACAGAATGCCGTGGCACAATCCAGACAGCATAAATCATTGCAAAATGAAATAGCAAAATATTCTCTAAATCTGTAAGAGACTGAAACAGAGAGAATTAGCATCAAAATCCTTCATTATTTATAAAAGAACAATATAAGAGGGCGTGAAGAACATTTGTAGCAAGGGATTCCCTCAATTAGTAGTGAATTACCAGTAACTTTCAATAGAACAATAAAAGCCGGTTCTAACAGAACTACTGCCAACTAAGAAAGCAACTAGAAAACAATATTTCACGAGTTGGGAAAGGAAGCTTCTCTCTCTTCCTCTGACTCAAAATCAGTTACAAGACGGTTGACAGATAGCTTAATAATCTCCCGGTCAGCCTCATCATTAATTACAATAACTACTAGAAAATTACAAACCAATTAAATTTCCAACATACCTCATTCCCATGGTCAGTTTAATGATGTCATGGATGACGTCAGAAGGAAAGAGTGCCTTGAAAGTTGATTGCACATAGAAAAAAAAAAGAAGCAAAGAGATCCTCGTCCAAAAATAGCCCTCGGAGCAAAGCAGGCTCCTTCACCAGTGCAGTGAAAGTCTACACGCGACCATGCCTTGAATAAGCCCTGTGATCAGAGTTCACACCACTGGAGTGCATGGGGCATGCGGCACGGGGCACAGGAGGCGAAAACAGCGGAGAGCCGAAGCTCGACATCCGAGGTCGTCTGAGTTCTGCAAGACTGCAGAAAGTGGCACGGGGAGCACGTGCTTGACGGCGCTTGGCACGGGGAAATAATTATACCTGATAACAATTTTTAGTTTACTCACGATGCTAAAACAAACCTAACACTAAAAGAACAAAATTACTAAACTAGTGATGGGTCATGGTGGCACAAAAGTGCACCTTGTCACAAGTGTTTACTAGGTCTACAGTTAATCAATGCCAGCATCACCACTTCAGCACCTTGCAGGCAGGGAATGGATGGTTTGACAGATTGATGCTTTCAGCTGTGAGCTGAGGAAGTGCAGAACATTTTTGACTCACATGCGAAGCAAAAGTGAGTCTATGTACTCGCCCGTTTCGTCCGTCCGGGCGTTCGGGCGTCCGTTTAAAACTTTAACGTTGGATTTTTCTTGGAGACTATTAAGTCTATCAACACCCAATTTGGTATGATGGTGTATGATGACAAGGCCTCAAAAAGCATACATAGTGACTTGACCTTGCTTCAAGGTCAAGGTCGCAGGGGCCATAAATGTTGTCTAAAAAACAGCCATTTTTCACATTTTCTCAATTTTCTCTGAAGTTTTTGTGATTGGATACCTCACCTATACATGGTATATAGGGCAAAGTAAGCCCTATTTTTTTATAACAGTTTGGTTGACCTTGCTTCAAGGTCAAGGTCACAGGAGCTCTTCAAAGTTGGATTGTATACATATTTTGAAGTGATCTTGACCCTGAACTATGGAAGATAACTGTTTCAAACTTAATAAGAATGTGGGGCACATGTTATACTTTCATCATGAGACACATTTGGTCACATATCATCAAGGTCAAGGTCACTTTGACCCTAATGAAACGTGACCAAAATGGGGTAGTGAACCACTAAAAGTGACCATATCTCATGGTAGAAAGTGCCAATAAGCACCATTGTGCTTCCTATGTCTTGAATTAACAGCTTTGTGTTGCATGACCTTGGATGACCTTGACCTTGGGTCAAGGCCACATGTATTTTGGTAGGAAAAATGTGTAAAGCATTTCTTAGTTTAGTGTATGATGTCATTGCTAGGTGTAGTTGATTGGCCTTGACCTTGAAGGTCACCTGAAGGTCAAGGTCAAGTAAAGGTCAAGGTCAAGCATGTGAGTCGTATGGGCTTTGCCCTTGTTTTTAGGTTGACTTGATCACGACCATGTACATTGTGCAGGAACTGAAAGAGTAATCAGAGGTTGCTTGGTCAAGTGTAAGTTGTGGATATTATAATGCCTCCATGCCTTTCTCAGTGAGTTTTGTCAAGGATGAATGTCAAATCAGAGGCCTTGGGTTGTAGCAGTGATGGCAGGATCATAGTTTCAAGCTGGTCATCTTGTCGAAACAAATAATCATGAATTATCATGTTCAAGTTCTGATGAGTGAGTTGGTGACAGATTCTAGATACTCTATAGATCTAGAAACCTTGCTGGTTTTTGTCTGTGATCTACATTGGTCACACATCTGTAGTACATATAGGTCATTTGCAGCTTTGCGAGTGTTAGGATTAAAGTCTGTTTCCACCAACAACTCCTGCAGCACATAGTCTACTCCTGGTGGCCTTCTGGAGCTGCTGGTCTTGCAGAAGCTGCCTTGAAAGATTCCAAGCTACCTTTGGTTTGCATATATATATATATATATATATATATATATATATATATATATATATATATATATATATATATATATATATATATATATGTAGCAACCGTTGCATGCAGCTAGGTAGTGGCAGCCAGATTGTGTTTTTACATTAGGGCTATACATTTTATTTTTATACAAAACTTATTTGCTACATGTAGCATCATATGATGTTCCTCGCTGAACATAGCTGTTGATGACGTGTAGCATCATATGATGTTGCTCACTGAACATAGCTGTTGATGACGTGTAGGTTCATATGATGTTGCTCACTGAACATAGCTGTTGATGACGTGTAGCATCATACGATGTTGTTCACTGAACATAGTTGTTGATGATAGGTGACCATACTTTAAACCGCAGAGAAAAGACACGAAGCTACACAGAATGTTTAAACTCTCCACATTTGCCATATTATTTACATAGATAATTGAACTTTCTCCACATTAACTATTAAGTAACCTGTTAGAGGAAATATGATGGAGTTAACTTTAAGAAATTTTCAAAAACCAAAATGTTGAAATTAACCAAATACCCAAGTTTGAGACCTGACACAAATGAAATGTTATCAGGTATAACATTTTTTAATAATGCTTTTTCAGAAGTACACGGAAAGTATATAGAGATTGACTTGTGGGTGGTATTTTTTTCAGCCTAAATCATGAGAATCAAATACTCGAGATACAGAGACGAAATGAGAAAATCATTTAAAGTCAGGTGATAGACCTAATCATCAGGTGAGGAAGGTCACAAGCATGTGGGTACCCCATCAGCTGTCAGAGGACTCAAAAGTAGCCAGGTGGAATGGTGCCGTGCCATGCTATAAAAGCTGGACTGAGGGCAGTCTCACAGGCTGTAGGATGTGGTTAAAGGTGACAAATCATGGATCTACTAGTTCCATTGAGAAACTAAGTGCCAATCTCAGGTTTGGGTGTTTCCCAGAGACAAACTTCCCACAAAACTCGAGTATCAAACCTCAGGAAAAGATAGATGGTGTTATTGTTTCCAGAATTGGTTTGGAATCTTGAATGAGAAGCAGCATAGAATGTGCTGGAGAGTACTTTGAGAAAATCTAAGCTTCACAGTGCTGTAGTTCTTCTGAGTTTCTTTTGTCTCAAAACTTTCTGCATGATCCTTGTATGGCATATAAATCAGGTCTATTGAAACAAAACAGTCCTAGGTTATCTCTGATACTGTAAAAACAAAACTTGAGTTAGTCACAGGGACAGCCATTGCTGTTGGGATAACCAGCAGGTTTCTCAGAACTTGGATACACTAGCAAAGTTAGTCAAAGGGAGTCCAACTAGGGCTCACTTCATTTGAAAAGGTGTACAAACCATTCCCAATATAATCTGGTGCCTGTCTGTGGAAGTTTTCCAGGCAAAACAATGTGGCATGTGCAGTGGTGTGATGACCTTCCTATTTTGAAGACAGGTTTGTGTTTCATTGTACTCTTTTTAGTGAAAGTGTCTTACCCATAATTTGATCACAAGCTGCTTGACTGACTTGGTTTTGGCATTTTTGCAGAACCACTCATGAGTTCCTGTTTGGAGCTTTGGCTGAGCTGCTTGATAATGCAAGGTGGGTGTTGAGACTGATGTCATGTGCATGCCCACCCTTTGTGCATGCATACTCTCTCTCTCTCACACACACACACACACACACACACACACACACACACACACACACACACACACACACACACACACACACACACACACACACACACACAGAGGAGAGAGAGATGGGGAGGGAAGGCAATTCAGTGACAAGGAGTAGAGGAAGAGAGCCTTGAGCCAATTAAATACATCTGCTTGACAGGCAGTTGCTACTAAGGGCAGCCTGTGAGTTGTACTGGGGCAGGCTGAGAGGTCTACTGGGGCAGGCTGAGAGGTCTACTGGGGCAGGCTGTGAGAGATATTCTGGTTTAGGCTGTGAATTGTACTGGGGCAGGCTGTGAATTGTACTGGGGCAGGCTGTGAGAGATCTACTGGAACAGGCTGTGAGAGGTCTACTGGGGCAGGCTGTGTGAGATCTGCTGGGGCTGGTTGTACATGAGAGTAGCACTGGGGCAGTCTCCTAAAGCAGGACAGCAGCAGTCCATCTGATGATAACAGTAAAGAGGCATGTTTATGTTACACACCATGTTAAGACTTTACAGCCAGCATTTCCTATTCCAGCATGGTCTACACCTCATTTCTTTATCCTGCAGTTCATACCTCATTGAGATAAGGAACACATATCAAGACAGACATTTATGGCATGTCTGACAATGTCAACAATCTAGTCTGAGTTTTCCCTGGTTGTTTATACAGAGGTCTAGTAGTAGTAGCAACCAACACAGTGGGATCAGTGTGAATGATTTCCTAGGGCTACATTTTTACTGTAAATGATTGTATTGTTTCACACTTGCTGAAAGTAAATAAATGTATGAAGGGAAAAAGCCTCATAGCAGGGCCATGATGAAGCATGTGTACAGGATTTGCTAGGGAAGACACTGGCTTGATGTATGTGCCCTTCTATTTACTGATCTAGTGGTCAGTACACAGCAGTTTACCTTTGGGCGTTTGGCATTCAGTGGAAGCAAAGAGGTTGCTTCTTGGCAGGAAGAAAAAGTGAAATGAAGCCATGTTGACTGTTGATGGTAAACTAACACACATGAGAGGAACATCATAGTGATCTACACTTGATTTATAACATACGATGCAATTTGGGCACCTGCAGGCTAATATATTTTCTCTCTTCACGCTACCAGTCCGCAGGCCACATACCTAGCGACTAGCCCAACCTGCGCTAGTAGCACATGGCATATTTACAGAGCATCCTGCCTCAAAATTATTGTAAAAGGCTGATTTTTTATTGCTCAATAAATAGGTTGTGCACTGCTTCTATATGCTATTGTTCAGTTGTTAAAGTTCTGGAATGTGCCAGAATATCGCATTCGAGTCCACTAGAGACTTCGCCTGCCGGTGAAAGTCTCTAGCACGTTATACATCAGTTTGTCGAATGTCTGAAGTGAATGTCTGACTCTTATGTTATTAAGTTTATTAAGATGTGCTTGAGGTGTTTGACTGTTATTATATATTGAAATGGTTGTGTATGTATGCGCCTTGAGCATGTCTTAACTCATTGGTAAGGCGCTTTTATAAATCCACACCTTATTATTACTATTATTAGTTCATATCACGTGATGGAACTAATCCGTCTGGAATATTCATAAGGAGGTCACACGAGAGGCTCGTGGAATAGCACTCTGCTCCCTGACAGACACCGTTATAGTAGAACTTTCTAAGACTATTTTGCAGAAAACTCATAAATTACGCTTGTTGAGGCAATAAACAAGTGTTTATCCGATGAAACAAAATGTTTGTGTTGAAATGGAAACAAGTTTTGTCATCTGAATGATTTCTGTAAAAAGTGGGAAAATTAGCATCCAAAACGAGCTATTTTTGGCACAATGCTGAAAGGGTCAAGTCTATTATGCATTCATTGCAAACTGCGCCAGAGTTACTACTGACTCAGGTTCACAGAATGAGAATATCCTGGCACTTTCCAACTGTTTACATTAGACACCTCTCCCTCGTGCTGTTGCCAAGTAATGTGCATGGCAGGCCTTTGATGTGTCACATGACTTAGTTCTCATAGATTGGAGGCCAACTGGCCGGTTTTAGCTAGTTCACGTTTATTCTAGAAAGCCTGTAAGTAACAAAGTGACAGGCAAGAGCACATGACAGGAACAGGTGAGAGCCATAAGAAGAAGATAATATAGATTGAGTCCTCTATGGAGTGAGAGTGTGGACAACACGCATGAGAAGAGAGTGCACCACAGAGATAAGGTGAGAGCAAGAAGAAGATACCTGAGTGCAAAGAGCCCTCCATGAGGAGTGATCGAGTCCTCTTAGCATTGTGCCTAGAGTGAAGATGTAATGGTAATGCTGATTACTGACTGTCATCGCTGTGCGTGAATAATGTGTTATCGAAATCGACTTCCCAGCGCAAGCTAGGAGACCCCCATATTAATAGGACTTTGTGAAAGGAGACAAGGCGCGGCAACAGTTCCTATGTGCCTGTGGATCAGGCACAGCTTCATTGACCAGGCTTCTCTGTGTTCCCTGCAGCCCGGTCACTGTTTTACCCATCTCGTGCAATGTTGACGTACTGTATTGAAAGTGGTTACACCAGCAAGTAACTAGCAGCTACATGATAAAACTGAGGTATTTTGTAGGAAATGTTAGCCTTGTAGGCTGCTTGGGGCCAGCCCAGGTTGAACTACTTGAGCAGGCCCCAAAAGCCCACTAGCCAGGGGTCCCAGCTGATTATAGGAGCATAGAGTGACTCTGGGCGTATGTTACACATTAAGAATGAAGTAAATGTTATGAATGGGGGAGGACATTGGCAAAGACTGATCCAGATGGAGAGACAAGCTCCAAGCCGTATATCAAGGGAGGAAGAGAGATAGGGAAAAGACTTGCTGGAAAGAAAGGCACACAGAATGACATAACACCTTTGAATGCAACTGCTGACAAGGACTGCCACACCCAGGGTTCGTACAGGACTGC
>JAWQFJ010005306.1:0-10000 GCA_034096865.1 Theodoxus fluviatilis
AGTGGAGGGTCGCAGTCACAGCACACAGGCAAAACACCAATCACGCAAGACACCACGTGACACTCACCAAGCCAGTGCTCCCCTGTGACTGTTCCGAAGCCTGTCTTGTAGGCCGCCCAGTTGAGGAAGAAGTCCACTGAACCGTCGCGCCTTCGCTGGAATACCTGGAATTGGCAAACAATGGTTTTCCCGTGACACATGGACTGAACAATTTCTCACACCACGCTTTTAACTTGCCCTTCTGAGGTGCTGATAGCGTTCTTTTCCTTGATACGTAGCCCTTATTTTAAAATCGTGGGCTGCGTAGTCTCCCGTGTAAGTTTATTCATAAGTTTATCGGGAGATCTTTTCACTCATTATCGAATCACATTACTAAATCAGAAAAGAAGTGAATGTATGCATTTTGTCTCATAACTTACCGGGTCACATGATCATATTTTCTTTTTAAAAGACTCCACATAGAGAACAAATAAAACTTGTCAGTGACGCAAGCAGAGGAGATAAGTAAAATGTTAGGGGGAAAAAGACAGCAACCTTTTAATTACTTTCGATGAGAATGTCCAAACGTACTACTTGTTTTTATTCTACGGTTATTGAGATCCTGTACACACAATAACGCAATGTACTGTCGTTCGATCGACAATTTTCCATTTTTTCAAGTTTGTTGCACAGTCAAAATGAGATAGAGAGAGAGAGAGCAGAGAGAGAGAGAGAGAGAGAGAGAGAGAGAGAGAGACAGACAGACAGACAGACATAGACCGAGACAGAGACAGAGACATACAGACAGACAGACAGACAGACAGACAGACAGACAGACAGACAGACAGACAGACAGACAGACAGACAGACAGACAGAGACAGAGAGAGAGAGAGAAAGAGAGAGAGAGAGAGGCAGGCAGGCCGGCAGGCAGGCAGACAGGCAGGCAAGCAGACGGGCAGACAGGCAGGCAGACAGGCATAGAGAGTTTGACTTTGAATTCTCATTCTTCTTGTCACAATGTTTTCTTTTTGAGAGCAACTCGACAATTGAATTTTTTGGTACAAGTATGTACCCTCTTTTAAATAAAGTAACTGAATTGAATATAATTTTTCTTGAGGAAGACTCACCGTCCAGCCCCCTCCATCAGTGTCCATGTCGCAGTAGACTTGGAAAGGCTGGCCTCCGTCATGCAAGTCCAAGTGGTACACCCCGGATGTTGTCTGCCCCTGCTGCTTAAAGGCGCGGCAACTGGGAAGAACTGGAACAACAGAGCACCGATGAATGTAAAAGCCTCCTCACACTCTGACACATTTCTGGCACCTATGCAGTTTCCACTGGAAATATCGCCCTAGCAAGTCCTACAGACTGTTTCGGGCGTGCTCAAACATGGCAATTTTCTGGCACTTATGCAGTTTCCATTGGAAATATAGCGCTTGCAAGTCGTACAGACTGTTTCGGGCGTGCTCAAACGTGGACACATTTATTGAATATGCTGTTTCCATTGGAAATATCGCGCTAGGAAGTCGTACAAACTGTTTCGGGCGTACTCAAACGTGGTGATTTTCTGGCACCTATGCAGTTTTCATGGGAAACGTCGAGCTCACAAGCCTCATGAGAATTGTTCTGTCGAGTATGCACCCAAAAGAAACACTTTCTATTTATTTATGTCCGTCGAACACTTCCTCAAACAGCCAATTAGATGGGTTCCTGCTTATGACATAGCGGTAGAGATGTGTCCAGCCAGATGTCCCCATAGCAGCCTAGCTAGCCTCGCTCGATTCGAAACTTCTGTGGCCTCTGCTACTTCATTTGTCAGTTATAGAACGTCCTGACGCCTACGTATGCATTTCTTGTACGGTTCTATAATCACTGTATTTTTCTATTGCCTGCAGTTTATTGCGAAAAACTTGTTGTCGTCACATGATGCGCAGCTGACTAGATTGAGTTTTGAAGAAAAATAAACACCCCCTGAGTTGAACAAGTGGGCAGAGAGTGGAGGTAACAATGAATATGGATGCGATTGTTGTGACGTTTTCTCGAACCTACTGGCACCGTCGCAGGCGTGTGTATCGGTCAGGTCGTTGGCCTTGACCCGCGACCGAGTTAGGCTAATATTAGCTTGTTGTGACACAGTAAGTCAGTCGCGTCGCAGTTAGGAATGTGGGAGTATGTGCGATATTGTGCTCGTAGTTTCTAGAAATTGTGTAAAGGTATATAAGGAGCGAAAGCGAGTGAGAGGGGGAGAGCAGCAGATACGGCAGAGTTAAAGGTGAGAGCTTTGACTCCCAGGGGAGCGAGTTTCTGCTGTGTGCTAGCGAGCCTCTGCAGTACTGTAAGCAGAGTGAAGCTGTGTGAGCGCTATACGAATTGCTGTTGCTGATTTTCACCACTGTAGAGGTCAGTGCGTGAATAAAGTTTATTGGAAACGACCACCAGCGTCTGTCACTTCGACTTCCTAGCGCAAGCCAGGAGAACCCCCGTATATCAAGATATTGCAGAGAAGAGTGCAACATTGGTTCCACAGACGGCGAACAGTTAAAGCAGTGACAGTGACAACGGAAATGGAAGGCGAGAAACGCGTAACCCGATCCGCTGCATGCGTAGAGGCGACCGAGCAACCGATGGAAGACATCGCAATGATAATGAGACTTCTGCTCGACCAACAGAGGCAGCAGAGAGAAGCCCAGGAGGAGGAAAAACGAGATCGCGAACGGAGAGAACAAGAAGAAGCCAAGCGTCGCCAGCAAGAAGCTGCAGACCGTGAGAGGGAGAAGGCAGAGGAGAAGGCAGATCGCGAACGGAGAGAACAAGAAGAAGCCAAGCGTCGCCAGCAAGAAGCTGCAGACCGTGAGAGGGAGAAGGCAGACCGCGAGAGGGAGAAGGCAGAGGAGAAGGCAGATCGCGAACGGAGAGAACAAGAAGAAGCCAAGCGTCGCCAGCAAGAAGCTGCAGACCGCGAGAGGGAGAAGGCAGACCGCGAGAGGGAGAAGGCAGACCGCGAGCGGGAAAAGGCAGAGGAGAAGGCAGACCGTGAGCGTGAGAAGGCAGAAGAGGCAGCATACCGTGAACAGAAGGAGGCGGAGGAGAGGGAATATCGCCTGCGTCAGGAAGATTTGCTGCAAACCATCAAAACCGGGACAGAGGGACTGCAGAGGGAAATCGAGGCAGTAAAAGGGGAGGTAGATCGCATTGATGCTAATCTCCAGCAAGAAGCAACACGCCTCGACTCCCTTGAAGGGGAAGTAACCCGGCTCGACACCGTCATCTGCAGACTAGAGAGAAAGCTGGAAGAGAAAGAAGAAACAAAAGCTAGCCTATCCTATCCAGCCAGATTTTGCACCCAAGATAACCACCGGGCGTCCAAGCAACTTCGAGCTGAGGCGTCACCATTCGTCTCACACCAGGAGGAGGCATACCCCCCAGCCGGTCGTCCAGTGCAGCGGCCACAAACGTACGACGGGAAGGCACCGTGGGATGCCTACCACATTCAGTTCGAGGTGACCGCGCAGATCAACGGTTGGGGAGAACGGGAGAAAGCGAGTTTCCTCATCTCCAGCCTGACGGGACAAGCGCTGACAGTATTGGAAACCATCCCACCCGAAGGCAGGAATGACTACACTGCCCTCGTTCGGACCCTCCGTGACAGGTTTCAAGATTCCCGAAATGCAGACCAGGCTAAGGCGGCACTCTACACGAGAAAGCGCAAAAAGGGAGAATCACTCATCGAGTTGGCGGCTGACATCGAGAGGCTGGTGAGGCGAGCGCACCCTGCGTTTAACAGGGAGGCAATCGACGATTTGGCTCGGGAGAAGTTTATAGATGCCCTCGCCGACGACGAAGCGAAACGCCAAGTACAGGTGTTGGCTCCCTCTACCTTGGCGGAAGCAGTTAACACCGCTCTCCGTGTCGAGGCTATCGCTCAACGCGAGGAAGCGACCCAGCGAGCATCTAACTCTCATAGGATCAGAGCCATTGGCAGCCAGGAGAAGTCGGAGGGTGACGGCGACACTCTCTCTCTGAACCAGTTTCGCCAGCTGATGACGGAGTTCTTGGAGAAGATGCAAAACCGCTTTTCCCGTCAGGACGGACAGCAAGGGCAGTTCAGATGTTATAAATGCGACAAGACAGGCCACATCGCTCGCCGCTGTCCACAGGGAAGGAAGAAGACCACCACAGCCCAGGAAAACTAGGATGCGCCGGGCTTAAGGGGCATAGCCCGGCGTCCCCTGCCTCACCCGCCCCACATCGCATCAGGCATCGGTTGAAGGGTGTCCGCGTAGACCCAGGAGGGCCTGCGATCGAGGTGCACATCGACGGCAACCGTCATCAGGCACTGATCGACTCAGGAGCGACCATTTCTGTGATAAAGACTGGTCTGTGCCCCTTCTAGAGAAGAGAGGAATCAGCAATGGTGCTCACTGACGTCATGAACAGACCGATCCCTGTGCACGGCGTCGTGACAGTGACGGTGAAGGCCGGTGAGCTTGTTATTTCTCACCCCTTCGTGATCGCCGATATAGAAGATGACGTCATCCTGGGGATAGACTTTTTGCAGAAGCATTGCTGTGTTATAGACTGGGGACAGTTCCTCCTGCTGATTGATGGGCACCACGTGCAGTTGAAGGATCTTGGGGGTGAAGGGAATGCTTCACTGCGGCCCTCGGGTGCGTTGAGGCGGATCGCCGCTCAAGAGACGCCTCTGGCAGTCGCACAGAGACAGGACCCGGACCTGCAGCCCATCATCCGCTGGATGGAGGACAGGCCTGTCCGCCCACCCTGGAGGAAGGTCGCCGTTACCAGCCCTGTCACCAAGGCTTACTGGACCCAGTGGGATGCCTTGCAGCTGACGGATGGAGCGCTGTACAGAAAGTGGATGGACGAGAAGGGAGAAACCTGCCGCCTTCTCCCTGTTCTGCCGAGAGCCATGCAGGAGGAAGCGCTGAGACAGGTACACGATGACCCAGCAGCTGGCCACCTCGGAAGGCGGAAGACGTACCGACGCGTCTGTGAGCGGTACTTTTGGATTGGTCGACACAAGTCCGTTCGCAACTTGTGTCGGCGCTGTGCCATCTGTGCCTCACGGACAAGACCCCACAGTCGCCGTAGTGGCTCTAGCAAGACTGACAGTTCTGCAGTGGTCGCCAGGCCATTGGTGGATATCCCCCGTGACGTGCCCCAGGGTGTGGAACCGCTCCAGGGTATGCTGCAGGCAGTGGGAAAGTCCGCAAGGACACACCTGCAGCGGAGCGTGGACGGAATAAAGACTGGTTACGACCGCAAGGCCTATCACCAGATCTATGCTGATGGCACTGCACCATGGTACTCCAACCCACAGGCTGAGAAGGGATGCACCACAAAGCTGGCCCGGCCGCCGGCAGGACGTTACGTTAACCGTGCCCGTCTCTGAAAGTACCAGGGAGAACTACCGCCGGACTGGTGGCAGTCGCCACGACGTCACCCTGACCCGACCGACGACGAGCCCACAGAGAGAGACACTGTACCAGGGCCTTCCTCGGAAGACGAGAGCGTGGATGGAGCGACCCCTGATTACGTACAGACATACACGCGGCGAGAGCGGCGTGTGATGCGCCCATCTCGCTTCCTGTGAGGAGTTCTTTATTTTCAGTGACAGTATGAACAGTGGTCATGCAGACATTGACCCCATGGACTGGGCAGATGCTACCGCAAGGAAGCTTTCGCCCATATGTCAGGTTTCTGCATCTATGCCACTCATTTTGTAATTCTTGAACTACCTGGACTGCGGATTGACTCTTTCCCGGTATTTT
The DNA here is from genome assembly GCA_034096865.1 of Theodoxus fluviatilis. Lineage (NCBI taxonomy): Eukaryota > Metazoa > Mollusca > Gastropoda > Cycloneritida > Neritidae > Theodoxus > Theodoxus fluviatilis. The sequence continues at coordinate 5,767 of JAWQFJ010005306.1, forward strand.
GTTGTTGTTGTTGATGATAATGTTGTTGCTAGTTGTGTATTTTTGAGGTGTTAGTTTATGGTGCTTTGTATATTTAATGGTGGAGATGTATATGTAGTGAGACCGACGAGGTCGTTTCGGTCTTTAGGGGAGGAGCTATGTTGTGACGTTTTCTCGAACCTACTGGCACCGTCGCAGGCGTGTGTATCGGTCAGGTCGTTGGCCTTGACCCGCGACCGAGTTAGGCTAATATTAGCTTGTTGTGACACAGTAAGTCAGTCGCGTCGCAGTTAGGAATGTGGGAGTATGTGCGATATTGTGCTCGTAGTTTCTAGAAATTGTGTAAAGGTATATAAGGAGCGAAAGCGAGTGAGAGGGGGAGAGCAGCAGATACGGCAGAGTTAAAGGTGAGAGCTTTGACTCCCAGGGGAGCGAGTTTCTGCTGTGTGCTAGCGAGCCTCTGCAGTACTGTAAGCAGAGTGAAGCTGTGTGAGCGCTATACGAATTGCTGTTGCTGATTTTCACCACTGTAGAGGTCAGTGCGTGAATAAAGTTTATTGGAAACGACCACCAGCGTCTGTCACTTCGACTTCCTAGCGCAAGCCAGGAGAACCCCCGTATATCAAGATATTGCAGAGAAGAGTGCAACACGATGTTACACCATGGTGTGTTTATCTCGTTTTGTTTGTAGGGAACTGGATGGTTGGCGGACGTGAAATTCAAAAGGAATACCATGATCACTATGATCATGATGTTACGTAAAATTGACATCTATGAGCACACTATTTGTTTTGAGGAAACACGCGGCCTGGTAAGTATTGTTTTAGACTACCACGCGAGAGTAACCGATTCTATTCCCGGCCGATGCCCTTGACTTGTATTTTTCCCCTCAATTTTTCCCCAGTTCCCATGTACCTATTTTACCAGACACACAACAATGTGATTTCTTTCAACAAAACTTACCACATGTGACGAGGCCATTGGATGAAATGACAACACGCTCCACTTGGAATATGTTGTGTCGTTCTCTCAAATACCGTATTAACTGCAAGTTATTTGATGTTTTGAATGTAAAGAGAAAGAAAATAGTAAATTTATATCGGATAAACTGATTAGCCACCATCCTATTTGAAAACCTTTTCTCATTCTCGCTGATTAGATTGTGAAAGATTATGGCATTTCTTCCATTGCCAAGAATTTTTATACATAAAACAATTGGGAGTTTTCGTGTATTTATGCATTCCGTTTTACAGAACTGTGCAATGATATTCTTTCTTTTATTCTCACTAAAAAGCCGAAACGAAATTGTCTAACCAAATCCTGCTTTGCTTTTCCTTTTCCACATTTGGACTTTTACTGCGATAGCGCATCGCACCATTGTCAGTTCCAGAAGGCCTCAGTTTAGAGAGGCATTGTCATTCCTGTGCCTACTATGATCTGACTTCCTCGTGACTTTCAAAAAGAAATATCGAAATATCCATCCCTATTGAACCCCTAAAGATTCATCAGAACAGCGTCCCTAACTCAGTCGACCCCAACGGCATCAGTGGCAGAAACACATTCGTCTATAATTAAATGTGTATATTAAGGCCAATGCCACGATGCAATATCAACAATTACGATACTTTCAGCTAAATGAGAGTACTTCTACAAGACTATACATTTTTCCTTCTTTCAATAACATCGAGTGTTCGGTTTTGAACCCAAAATGATTTCAGTGGCTTTCAGAACTGAAATTGTCATGAGGTGGAGATTTACTGCTGCTGGAAGCATATCAATAAAAGCGACAAAATCAATAACAACGTTGCGACAACATAACGACGGCAACACAAAGGCATCAACTTTAATTTGGAAAAGAAACAAAATAGGAACAACGAGTAAAACGTTTTGAGAATACTATCAGTGGGTTTCATCTATAAAGCAATTATCAGTCTGAATACTTCTCTGCCGAAATGACCACTTTTAAAAGACTCTTTGAAAATGGACAAATCCTCTATGTTTTGTTTGTAATCCCTTATATAGAAGAAGTCATAGAAACAGTCACAAATATTAATAGCAGAGGAGAAAAGAAACTGCAAAATACAAGAACCTTACAGCAGGTCTGGCTGGTATTGTCGTAATGACTTTGATTCAAACAGCGACACGTGCCTGCCTGGCACTGGCTGTTGGCAGGGTAGCAGTCTGCAGTCACGCTGCAGGAGTCTCCCACCGCAGCTGGAAATACACACCAGCAAGGGCTGTAGCACCATGAAGACCTTGACACACTCAGAGGACAAGTGGAAGACATGATAATGGACTTGTTCACGAGAAAATAACTGATGTTTGATGCGTTGTTGGGGAGTAGAATAAACACAAACGATAGGGAAATATTGTTATAAGGAAGTTCCACATGGAATTAGCGGAAAACTTGCTTGAAAGTAGGAACATCATGCACAGAATCCCCATGGAGACAACTGCACCACTACACAGAGCCAACCAAAAGTAGACAAGTTTAGAGACGGTCACACTGCAGAAAAGTGTAGCTTATGGAAACTGATTTAGAGATAAGCGATGAGAGAGTAACGGATGATCATCGTATGTGCAAATAGAAACGAACGGTAATAACCAACAACCAACTGAGAATAAACAAAAGAAGCAGCACAAGAAGGAGAAGAAGAAGAAGAAGAAGAAGAAGAAGAAGAAGAAGAAGAAGAAGAAGAAGAAGAAGAAGAAGAAGAAGAAGAAGAAGAAGAAGAAGAAGAAGAAGAAGCAGAAGAAGAAGGAAACGAAGATCAAGAATAAAAAAGAGGAAGTGGAACAGTCTTATCGAGGTTGATCCTCATAGGTCATATGGAAGTAGCAGCAGAAACGTCAAAGCCGAAAGTCACAAACATCCAGGCAAAGGAAAAAGAAACTGCAAACAACAAGACCCTTACTACGTTTGCAGATCTGGCTGGTACTGTCGTAGTGACTTTGATTCAAACAGCGACACGTGCTTGCCTGGCACTGGCTGTTGGCAGGGTAGCAGTCTGCAGTCACGCTGCAGGAGTCTCCCACCACAGCTGGAAATACACACCAGAAAGGATTGTAGCACCATGAAGCCCTTGACAAATGCAGTGGACGAGTGGAAGACCTGCTAAGGAACTGGTTCACCAGAAAACAACTGATGTCTGATGCGTTGTTGTGGAGTAGAATAATAACAAAGGAAATGAAAATAATCAGTTAACATCCTTTAAAAACGACATTTTCGTGTTTGCTAAAACATTGTGATGTTCGACAGTAAATATTTTTATAAGGAAGCTCCACATGGAATTAGCGGAAAACCTGTTTGAACGTAGGAACACCATGCACATAATTCCAATGGAGACAACTGCACCATTACACACAGCCAGCCACAAGTAGCCAAGTTTACAGGATTTCACACTGCGGAAAAGTGTAGCTTCTGCAAACTGCCTTGGAGATAGGCGGTGAGAGAGTAACGGATGATCATACATAGATGCAAATAGAAACACACGGTAGTAATCTAAAAAACTGATTAAAATAATAATAATAATAATAATAATAATAATAATAATAATAATAATAATAATAATAATAATAATAATAAGAAGAAGAAGAAGAAGAAGAAGAAGAAGAAGAAGAAGAAGAAGAAGAAGAAGAAGAAGAAGAAGAAGAAGAATAAGAATAAGAAGAAGAAGAAAAAGAAGAAGGAGAAGAAGAAGAAGAAGAAGAAGAAGAAGAAGGAGAAGGAGGAGAAGGAGGAGAAGGAGGAGAAGGAGGAGAAGGAGGAGAAGGAGGAGAAGGAGGAGAAGGAGGAGAAGGAAGAGAAGGAGGAGAAGGAGGAGAAGGAGGAGAAGGAGGAGAAGGAGGAGAAGGAGGAGAAGGAGGAGAAGGAGGAGAAGGAGGAGAAGGAGGAGAAGGAGGAGAAGGAGGAGAAGGAGGAGAAGGAGGAGAAGGAGGAGAAGGAGGAGAAGGAGGAGAAGGAGGAGAAGGAGGAGAAGGAGGAGAAGGAGGAGAAGGAGGAGAAAGAGGAGAAGGAGGAGAAGGAGAAGAAGGAGAAGAAGGAGAAGAAGGAGAAGGAGGAGAAGGAGGAGAAGGAGGAGAAGAGGAGAAGGAGGAGAAGGAGGAGAAGAAGAAGAAGAAGAAGAAGAAGAAGAAGAAGAAGAAGAAGAAGAAGAAGAAGAAGAAGAAGAAGGAAGAAGAAGGAAGAAGAAGAAGAAGAAGAAGAAGAAGAAGAAGAAGAAGAAGAAGAAGAAGAAGAAGAAGAAGAAGACGA
>JAWQFJ010005306.1:15000-37505 GCA_034096865.1 Theodoxus fluviatilis
TCGGATATTGTGAGGGAGAGAATTCCACAGTTGAGGGCCATAGTATGAGAAAGAGCGAAAGCCATGAGTTCTGTGCTTGAAGCGACCTTGGCGGAGGAGTCGAGTGTCAGCAGAAGAGCGGAGTGAGCGAGAAGGGGTGTACAAAGAGACCAGATCAGAGAGATAGGCAGGTGCAGATTCAGAGATGATGTTGTAGCAGAGACATGCAGTCTTATACTTGATACGTTCAGAAGCAGGCAGCCAGTGGAGATCTTTCATGAGAGGAGTGCAGGGTTGTCGGTGACGCGCTCTAAAAATGAGGCGGGCGGCACAGTGTTGGACTTTTTGCAGAGGTTCAAACAGAACGTTAAAAAGGGAAACAAGAAATGGGGTCCCGCATCATGCTGCAAACTTAATATAATCCCCAGGAATATCGTCAATCCCTGCCCAATGTTTATGACTTATATTTGCTAATGCCTGTCGTACCTCCTCTTCTTTAATCCGTGCATCAAGTCTACCACCTTGGACAAAAGTCAAGTCTACCACCTTGGACAAAAGTCAAGTCTACCACCTTGGACAAAAGTCAAGTCTACCACCTTGGACAAAAGTCAAGTCTACCACCTTGGACAAAAGTCAAGTCTACCACCTTGGACAAAAGTCAAGTCTACCACCTTGGACAAAAGTCAAGTCTACCACCTTGGACAAAAGGTCCATCAAGGCTACAATGTATTGTGCATCTGTTCAGATTAGAAGGATTGAGAAGACCCTAAAAGTATGTTCTCCAGTCTTTGAGGTCTATTGAATGAGCTGGAATGAGAGAGAGAGAGAGAGAGAGAGAGAGAGAGAGAGAGAGAGAGAAAGAGAGAGGCGGACAGACAGACAGAAAGACAGACAGACAGACAGACAGACAGACAGAGACAGACAGATAGAAAGAGACAGTTAGAGAAAAAGACAGAGATACAGAGTGAAATAGAGCAAGATAGAGAGATAAAAAGAGAGAAAGAGATATATATATATATAGATATGTAGAGAGAGAGACAGAGACAGAAACAGACACGGAGAGAGAGAGAGAAAGAAAGAGGGAAAGGGAAAGATAAAGAGAGAAAAGAGAGACAGATAGAGAGAGAGAGACAGAGACAGACAGAAAGAGACAGAGAGACAGAGAGAGATAGAGAGAGAAAGTTAGACAGAGAGAGAAAGCGAGAGTGAAAGAGAGAGAGACAGACACAGAGAAACAGACAGATATTTAGAGAGAGAGAGAGAGAGAGAGAGAGACAGACAGACAGACAGGCAGGCAGACAGAAAGACAGAGAGACAGACAGACAGACAGACAGACAGACAGACAGACAGACAGACAGACAGACAGACAGACAGACAGACAGACAGACAGACAGACAGACAGACAGACAGACAGACAGACAGACAGACAGACAGACAAAGAGGCAGACAGACAGACTGACTGACAGAGAGAGAGAGAGAGAGAGAGAATTAGTATGTGACATATCTTTGTGAATTTTGCATTTCCAAGTACTGGGCTGTCTTCACGCACAATCTGCAGTTTGTTTTCCCTCAATAGAAATGCGTAATAGATGAACATGGCCACTGCTCTAGTCCTTTTTACATCTAACCCTCTCATCAAATAAGTACATGTCTCCTCTCTTTTATTGATGTATCGTTTTAAATATATTTTCTTAAAGAATCGTAAACCTGACACGACAGCAAAAGATGCTGTTCATCGTCTTTTCCGTGACAACATGGACATAAGTTGTTTTGCAAACTACTCTCCCTTCTACAAGTATATAGCATGATGGAGGCAAGCTTATTTACACCGAATCTGAACATAATGAACGCGTCTCTAAATTTGTTGATGTCAATCACATCGAGATAATATTCGGAACCTAAATCCAAGTTGAGTGTGCAATACCAGTTGTATCGTTCACTTCTAATGTTCTCACCATTCCATTCATGTCCGCACAATCCTGAAGTCGCAGTTGTTGTTGTGATAAAAAGCGCTTTTCGTTTCATCCAGACATACCCATATCCTAGAGAACTGAGGCAGCCTTTACCAGACCCTGCCCAAGTTCTACTACTTTTACATCATCAAATATGCCTGTTTAAGGTGTCTATTTGGTTCCATTCTGCCGAGCTTAAAGGCAGTATTTTATAACTCTTCAGCAGCTGTTGATAACAAGAGAACCCGAACAGAAGGCATGAGTTGTCTCCACTATTGTGTGCTTTTTAAGACCCCAAACCTCAGAACCATGCAAAAGAGTCGGTAGTACTTGAGCATGTAACATTTTCCGAAATACTTTTGTTTTGCTACATTTCAGTGCCCATAAAGTTTTCAATATCTGCACGCCTTTCTGTTTCCTCATGACTAAAATGTCTTCTAGGGCACTGAGCAAAGACAGTTGTGTGGTGAAAATAAAGCCCAGATATGTGTACTTGTTCACAACCTCGTTTCATTCCTTCAATATGTCACCTTTCTCCAGAAGCCAAATGACCACCTCTTCTGAACACCTTTATCTTTGTATTTTCCAAATTTACTTGCAGGTGCAGTTCTTTCGACGCAATTGCCAAATTGGTGATCTGGTTCTGAAGCCCTACTGGTGACGTTGAGATCAGTACTATATTGTCAGCAAATAACAGGATAAATATTTTCATCATACCGAGAGTCAACTGTACTCCATGTCTACCGTTTTGGCGTACAAAATCAGCCACACAGTTGATATATATATATATATATAGAGAGAGAGAGAGAGAAAAAAAAATATACGCGCTCTCAGATGCCCCCTGCTTTACTCCAACAGAACAATTGATTATTTTAGGCCGACCACCTTTTACAACGGAAGAGAAGATCACACATTTAAATATGTGATGTTCAGGTACACACAAGATTTCTCACAGTTTCATGAGAAAGCTCTTCTTTACGAAGTGGTAATTCATAGTAAACAGACATGAAAACGTCTCTTTATTTTCTTGCATTAGATGTATGAATGAGCTGTGGACATATATAAAGGTTTCCTAGACAGGTAATGCAAATAGCTTTTGGCGCGAAATATTCGAGAGATCTCCTCAGAGCACAGTGGCGGAAAATTCTGTCGCTTCGTTTACGTTTACAGCCATTGCATACTTACGGTATGGACATAGTGCCCATCGATGCCATATTGCAAATGCCCTTCGTTTGCGAGATCTTGGCCTGGTTTCGTCAAGCTATTACGAAGCTAAAGATTTGCCAAGACTTGGCACAATGGATGCCAGATGTTTGCCGAATGTTGCCAATAAGTAATTTGCCAAGACTTGGTGAATATTAGCCAATACGTAATTGTCAATTAAGAAAAGGTTTTAGCAGCAGCATGAACTACTTTATATACGTCGAAGTAAGTTATGAAATCAAGTTCGCAGTGGTTAAGGTCTCCTGTGAACAACAAATATCAACGGAATATACCTAATCGAAGAACTCTGGCTCTCCCAGTTTAGACGCAAGATTTTCAATGTTCCCGGAAAGCTTCCTGAGATTGCCACAGACAGACGCAGACAACACCCCCGTCATTCAAGCAGTGTTTGCGAGGTTCAAGATGTCGTCATCTGTAAATGAAAGCAGCTACCTTGCTTTAAAAAAGTTTCGCAGAAACAAATAAAAAGTTTCTTTAATCGCGTGTTGTCTGCGTCATTGACACTTGTGCAGACAGATAGTCTTCAACCTTAAAATCTGCACTTTCTTTAGAAAAGTGTTCTTGATACGTGGCATATGTACTTCCAGATTATAAGGGAAAAGGGAAGAAGAAGAAGATAAAAAAATCAAACGACAGCAATAACAATGACAGCATTCTCTGCAATCACCAAGTCATCTATCACATTTTCATTCAATGAAAGGGACCAAGTCATCTATCACATTTTCATTCAATGACAGGGACCAAGTCATCTATCACATTTTCATTCAATGACAGGGACCAAGTTATCTAGCACATTTTCATTCAATGACAGGGACCAAGTCATCTATCACATTTTCAATCAATGACAGGGACCAAGTCATCTATCACATTTTCATTCAATGACAGGGACCAAGTCATCTATCACAGTTTCATTCAATGACAGGGACCAATAATGATGCAGCGAAGTCAAGCAACGCAGAGTCGATGACGTCAGCGTGACGTTATGGCACACACAGGCTGTTACGTCACAAACAGCGTCGTCTCACCAGCGCACTGTCCTTCAGGATTTGTCCAGATCCCGTCAGCACCGCAAACAATCGCAGACTTGCTGCCTAGGAAGATGCGAGGTGGAACACAGATGTATCTCCCAATGCCTTGGTAGAAAATGGACGAGATCATAAGCTGTGCATTCTCTATGGTGGGTGGTGAAGGGCAGTACACCTCTGAAAAGAGAAAGAGAGAGAGAAAAGGTGGCAAATGACAAAGTACAATGTTCTTGGTGTTACTCTCTCTCTCTCTCTCTCTCTCTCTCTCTCTCTCTCTCACACACACTCACACACACACACACACACACACACACACACACACACACACATTCACACTCACACACACACACACACACACACACACACACACACACACACACACAAACTTACACGTACAAATAGACACACGCATGCACGCATGCACGCACACACGCACACGTATGCGTACATTCACAGACACACACACACACACACAGACACAGACAAACACACGCACGCACGCACACAAAAACACTCGCACATGCGCGAACAAATTGATATATCGTTCAGCCGTTCAATCGTACGTTTAATTTGTGCTTTCACTCTGGGCCTAAAAGGGACTTTATTTGACAAACTGGCAAGCAGTTGTGTTTGTTCGGTGATCAATATTTTCATCTACTACTTTGTCGATTTGTTGTGCTATCACACTCATGCAAAGACAGAAATATGTCAAATACTCTGTCTTCCACGAAATGTAACTCACTAGAACACGATCCGTTCCGTCCAAACCATGTGCCGTTGCTCTGGCACACCGCAGACGAATTGGGACCGTTGAAATAGTAGCCTACGTCACAGATGTACGTGGCAGTGGCGTCCTCTAGCGTGTCGTTGTAGGTGACAGAAGCTGCCGGAAGTCCGGGAGGGTGGCTGCAGTTGGCTGCAACATCACAAAGTGACAGCAGAAGGTGGGTTTCCCTTTTCACGTTCGACATGCTGCATAACTTTCAAAGCTATAAAGCCTTGTGCACTTGTCCCATGAACACCAACCACTGTTCTGCTTCGTCAAACAAACGAACGATAAACTTTATGGTGAGACCTCAGGCCCATTACACTGTGCATGTAACTGTTGCGTCGCTTCATGTTTCAGACATGTCAGTCAGATATGTAAGATTAGTAAAGGAATAAGAAAACAAAAATTAACATGAGGATCTAAACTGATGAATCGTTGAGCGAATGATTGAAAGGAAGAACGAAAAAAAAGTCAGCATTACTACACGATATATTAGCCTGCACGCCCGCACACGCATGTAAGAACACTCAAGCAAATGCTCGCACACGCACCCGCACACACATTAAGTTCACTGCACTTACACAACCAGATTTGCTTAGAACATAATCAAAAACGGATGCTGTTCCTTCAAAAGAAAGCAAAATTCATTGTTATCTCTTTTGGAGATGGTCAAGACACACACATTATCAGGCATCAAGACAGAGACTCATTTGTAAAATGAAATGAATTAAAAATGTCTTAACTTCTCATTAAACGCAACTCACCAAAACACGTTCCATCCGGCCCTTCCCATGTGCCATCACTCAAACACACAGCAGTCAAGTTGTCTCCCCTAAAGACGTAGCCTACATCACAGCGGAAGGTGGCAGTGGCGCCCTCTAGTGTGTCGTTGTAGGAGACGGAGGCTGCCGGGATCTCTGGAGGAAGGCTGCAGTTGGCTGCAACGTCACAAACCAATGGAAAATGAGAGCTCGCCAAATAGGTAAAATGCTGTACAGTACTGTATATAAATCTAGCCACCGAAGAGTGTGGTCTCCGAGGAAAAGACACAAGGACTGCCACAAGAGGTCCCTCAGCGCCTGCCACATCGGCCCTCGTGATTCGTCATCGCTTGCGGCTGACCGCGAGGCCTGGAAGCACACCACCCATGTTGCTGCCTCGTCCTTCGAACACAACCAAAGGGCCAACCTCGAGTACCGAAGGTTGATGAGAAAGAACCGTGAGGCGTCAGCGCCAGCCGCTACAGAGCAGCCTCTCAGATGCAGCCACTGTGGTAGAGTGTGCAAGTCCCGTATTGGCATCGTCAGCCACCAACGAGCCTGCAGCAGTCGCAGACTCTGTCCCCCTACCAAGATCATTGTTCTCGAAGAAAAGTCTCGATGATGACTGTATGTACGCTACAGTGTGCAACCAGAATAGCATAAAGTTGAATGACATTAAATTAAACTTTAATTAAATTAGATTATTTTAATTCTAAGTTATGTAAAAAAGTCTAATAAATCACATTATATTGAATTGAATTAACTTATTTACACTGGATTAAATAAAAGTAGATTAACTTACATTAAATTAGAATTAATCAAAACCAATCATATTATAATATATTATGTTATATTATGTGATATTATATTATATTATATTATATTGTATCACATCACATCGCATCACTTCACATCACATCACATTACATTATATTATATCATACTGAACTGAACTGAACTGAACTGAACTGGACTAAAACTAAAATAAACTAAATCGAATAAAAAAGAACAAAATTAGATTAAATCATTTGTTAAGAATGAGATATAATGAAATCAAATCAAATCATCTTGAAGTAATGGACACGAAAGAAAACGGATAAAAGAGTGGGATGGAATGGAGTCAAGGTAAGATGAGGTGAGGTGAAGTAAAGTATGAGTATGAATGAATGAATGAATGAATGAATAAATGAATGAAAGAATGAATGAGCGAATGAATGAATGAATGAATGAATGAATGAATGAGTAAATGAGTGAAAGAAAGAAAGAATGAATGAATGAATGAATCAATGAATGAATGAATGAATGAAAGAATGAATGAGCGAATGAATGAATGAATCAATGAATGAATGAATGAAAGAATGAATGAGCAAATGAATGAATGAATGAATGAGCGAATGAATGAATGAATGAATGAAAGAATGAATGAATGAATGAACGAATGAATGAATGAAAGAATGAATGAATGAATGAACGAACGAATGAATGAGTGAGTGAGTGAAAGAATGAATGAATGAATGACTGAATGAATGAATTAATGAATGAATGAATGAATGAATGAATGAATGAATGAATGCTCGAATGAATGAATGAATGAATGAGTGAATGAGTGAGTGAGTGAGTGAATGAATGAATGAGTTAGTCACACAAGTTAAAACCATGGGATATAGACCATACACAGTGTTAAACTTAAGTAGCATCCTGTGAATTCTTTACGACAGCTGTAAACTCAAGAACAGCAGTGTGATACACATGTGCAAAGCTCACTTTACACATCCAACCTGGTGGTCACAGCACATAACAGTATGAACAAAGACAGGGGGATTTTTGCATAACCATGTCCGACAGATACTTACCTCACAAATAAACTGACAGACAGTTCTCGTCGCGATTATTTGAACTACTCGATAAGTTCAATTAAAAATCGTGACCGTTTTAGTTGCCAACGTTCTCATTTAATCATTTGCTTATGTGTGTACTGAGCAGCAGTATTGAGTCAACCAGGGCAGCAATGTAAAATGAAAAATAACGCCACAGAAACTATTCTGTCCTCTGCAAAGTTTTGACTGTAAACATTGACTGGAGTGAAACATGCTATGGTAAACAGTTAATTCAAGTTTGTCAACCTATATTTAGATGTATTTTAATCATGTTTACCGTAATAACCCAGTGTCACTCTAGTTCATGACGTCAGAACCATTCGAGGCTTCAAAGAAAAACTACTTACCAGAGCATGTTCCTGTCGGCCCTTCCCATGCACCAGTACTCAAGCACCTGGCGGTAGAGTTGTCTCCCTTGAAGACGTAGCCTACGTCACAGCGGTAGGTGGCGGTGGCGCCCTCTAGTGTGTCGTTGTAGGAGACGGAGGCTGCCGGGAGCTCTGGAGGAAGGCTGCAGTTGGCTGCAACGTCACAGAATATTTGGAAGCAAAATTAGGGGCGGAGGTTCGCATGGTGGTGACAACTAAATACAAACATGCAGGAGAGAGATCATTGAGAGAGAGAGAGAGAGAGAGAGAGAGAGAGACTGAGATAGAGAGAGACACACAGAGAAAGAGAGAGAGAGAAACTGAGACAGAGACAGTCGGGGGGATAATTTTTAACGAGAAGGCCACTGAAAGAGGTGTTGCATTGTATGTGTGCTATCTTTAAAAAAACAAACAACAACAACAAAACGAAATGTTACAACATGAAACAAACCAAAATAAAGTAAAGTAAACATATATATTATTAAACTAATGTAATTGAATGTTGAAAATATAAGATAAAACGATGTTAAATGGAACGGAATGAAAGGAAAGATAAAACAATTAAATGAATGTCAAAAGTTAACTAAAATTAAATGAAAAAAAGGAACAAAACATTACAAAACTAAATAAAGAAAATAAATAAGGCAAACAAAATGAGAAAAACAGTACTTGGAATGAAATTGATTTGAATTAAATAAATGAATGAATGATAAAATGAAAGATAAGTTATGCTACAAAAAGGTTTTGGTCTGAAATGTCTCTTTCCAATAAACCCTGCAGGGTTTCCACTGTACCCACATTTAAAAAATACACATTTTCATTGGATGGATGCATTTGGGAGGATAAGGGGAGTGCAGTGCGAATAGAGTGGGGACGGAGAAGGGGTGTAGGGATGTGTAGTGGAGGGTGGAAAATGAGGTCGGGGTGTATGTGGAGTGGAAAGTGAGGGGGAGGGGTTGTGGGGTGGAAAATGAGGAGGGGGAGGGGGTATGTGGAGTGGAAAATGAGGAGGGGGGGGGGATTTGGGGTGGAAAATGAGGGGGGGGGGTATGTGGGGTGGAAAATGAGGGGGGGGGTATGTGGGGTGGAAAATGAGGGGGGGGGGGTATGTGGGGTGGAAAATGAGGGGGGGGGGGGGTATGTGGGGTAGAAAATGAGGGGGGGGGAGGTATGTGGGGTGGAAAATGAGGTCGGGGTGTATGTGGAGTGGAATATGAGGGGGGGGGGTATGTGGGGTGGAAAATGAGGGGGGGGTATGTGGGGTGGAAAATGAGGGGGGGGTTTGTGGGGTGGAAAATGAGAGAGGGGGAGGGGGGTATGTGGGGTGAAAAATGAGGGGGCGGAGCTCTTTACCTGCACACCATCCTTGTAATGCACTCCATTTCCCGTCGACTCCACAGTCGATCACGTGACTTATGCCTTGGAAGGCGTGGCCCGCGTCACAAGCGTAGCTCGCCCGTGATTGGACGGAAGTGGAGGTGAAGGTCGCTTTGGCGCGAGGCACGCTGGGAGGAGTTTCACACGTGACCACTGCAGACAGATACAAATTGGAGAAAAAAGGTGGCAAGTGACAAAGTACAATATTTTTGGCGTTACCCTCTCTCTCTATCTCCCTCCCTCTCTCCGACTCATTTGCATATACAAGGGATTAAAGCAAGGATGTAAAATGAGTCCGATACTTTTTTCTCTTGTAGTGAACTATGTGGCTAAGATTGTAATCAAACATGGTAAACATGGTATTCAGCTAATGCCTGATGCTACGATTATATATCTGTTACTGTTCGCAGATGATATAGTTCTTGTATCGGACACAGTCGTTGGTCTGCAAAACCAATTGAACAGTCTCAAAAAAGCTTCAGACACAGTTGGTCTGGATGTAAACCAACAAAAAACAAAGGTCATTGTTTTCCGAAATGGTGGTTATCTGTCAGATCATGAGAAGTGGTATCTGGGTACGGAAAGAATTGATACTGTGAATGAGTACAGATATCTTGGAGCACTGTTCACTTCGAGACTGTCCTTTAGTATTTTACAGTCTGATCTTGTACTTAGAGCAAAAGCTGGTATGATTCAACTGACTAAGTGTCTACAAAAATTAGGAAATGTGTCACCAGATGTGTATTTCAAAATGTTCACTACCCAAATACAGCCGGTACTTTTGTATACATCAGAATTGTGGGGACTGTACAACTGTTCGGAAATAGAATCTGTACACCTACAAGCTATGAAAAGATTTCTCAATGTTCCTTTACAAGCTCCTAACTTGATGACGTATGGTGAAATCGGAAGGTACCCACTGTATATCAATGCAACTTTACGGGCTATTAAGTACTGGTTGCGTGTACTTAGGATGGAGGCAACTAGATACCCTAACAAAGTATACAAGATGATGCTCATCTCGGGAAATAATGGAAACTGGGTTGATAAAATAAAAGAAGTATTGCATAGATATGATTTTGCTGATGTATGGCGTAATCAGAATGTACGGAATGAGACAGAGTTCTTGCTCGAGTTCAGAAAGCGCCTTATCACTGAATACATGAATGTATGGACAGTTTCAATATCAGCGAGTGGTAGATATGAACTGTACAGATCCTTTAAGACAGAATTGCATAGAGAGAAATATTTGTATATATTAGATAAAAAAGTTTTTCGAGATGTTTATGTTCTTTTTAGGATGGGATTCAGCGATCTGTTCACGCATAAATACAGATTTGCTACGGAGCGAGCTGATAATGCTTACTTATGTCCAGCTTGCTATGAAACAGACGAAAATGAACAGCATTTGTTACTTGAATGTCCTGCCTATGAAGATCTCAGACGAATGTATATACGCAGGTTGATGACGAATACATATGCCTTTGATATTAAGGTACTCCTGTCGCTGGAGGAGCCTAAGGCAGTACGAGCGGTTGCAACGTATTTATATTATGCATTCAAGAGAAGAAAAGAAGCTGTTTCTATTGCTATGGCCGAAGAGGCATATTATGTGTAATTGTGTTGTGATGGGCCGGTGGCCTAACAAAAATAAACCATTCGTTCGTTCGTTCGTTCCCTCCCTCTCTCCCTCTCTTCCTGTGTGTGTGTGAGTGTGTGTGTGTGTGTGTATGTGTGTGTGTGTGTGTGTGTGTGTGTGTGTGTGTGTTTGTGTGTGTGTTTAACGACTCAGTTTATAATTTTTTTTAATTTTACACAAAGTTTAAAGGTCTGTCACGACTCATGGTGGGTGGTGTGACTTTAAGTCCACTTAATATTGTGTGTTAGTGCAGCGTGATACGCCTTCAAGCGTTATGCGCAGTCAACACTTGCTGACTGCAGATGTTCAGACCGATATGCACGTGTTTTTTTGTTTGTTTTTTGTTCTGCAGCGGCTCGTGCAGAACGTTTTTTGGTGCATAATTTGATTCTTGGCGTTCTCCCTCACCTATATATAGAGGAGGCGGAGAGGGGAGAAAGGAGAATGGATTGAAAAAAACGGTAATGAACTAAGAACTATAAATGTTAAGCCCTTGGGGCGGTTTTTTAAGGTTTATATTTGAATAATTGTTTCTTCTTTCATTTTCATTTGTATGATCAGTTCGTGAGTATTGTTTGCAGAGGTCCATGTAATTGGTTGGTGTTTTACGTCGGATTCGGTTTGTGGCGTCTTTGTCTATTAATGTGATTAGTGACTGAGGAAGGAATTTTCCTTTATTTTATTTTTTACTGTCCGGTTGGGGGTCGAGCCACCTTCCACCTACCTCAACCGTGTGTGTGTGTGTGTGTGTGTGTGTGTGTGTGTGTACGTGTCTCTCTCTCTCTCTCTCTCTCTCTCTCTCTCTCTCTTCAGATTGCGAGCTGGAGAGGGTATGGATCGAATAGAGAGTCAGTGATGATACTGCGTTTTTTAAGAGACTGAGGGAAAAACTGATGTACAAGTTCAGTACAGATTGGGAACAAAGAATACTGAAGAGTAACAGGTATACTTTTTACAGAGAGATCAAGAAGGGATAGGGTGTGGAGCAATATCTGTATGACATAGACGAAAAAAGATTCAGGGATGTATTTATTAAATTCCGAATGGATATTTCTGAGCTGTACATCCACAAATAGAGATACTTTCCTGATGCAGTAGCAATGTTGTGTCCTCTGTGTAGAGAATAATTAGAAACTGAGATACGTTTTCTTCTCAGATTTCCTGCATTGTACGATTTGAGAGAACACTATATTCTGAAATTCATTGACGTAAATTGCGACAACCCAACCGAATTCATCATGTCATCAAAGCAAAAGTATGTCATAAGATCGACAAGCACTTATTTGTATAAAGCACTTATGCGCAGAAGAGGAGCGATAGATTTGCCTGAACAGAATACTTTCTATACGGAGTAGATTGCAATGTAACCTGCCGAAGGAGAAAGTATCATTATATCTTTTGATTGAGTAGATTTCATGGTACACTGTATCATTTGAAAAGGGTCGCAGGCCTGAACAATAAACCATTCGTTCGTTCGTTCGTTCGTTCTCTCTCTCTTTCTCTCTTTCACACGCACTCAAGCATGCACTCACACAGACACTCTCACACTCACACTCGCTCGCACAGATACTCTCAAACTCTCACTCGCTCGCACAGATACTCTCAAACTCACACTCGCTCGCACAGACACTCTCACACTCACACTCGCTAGCACAGACACTCTCACACTCCCACTCGCTCGCACAGACACTCTCAAACTCACACTCGCTCGCACAGACACTCTCACGCTCGCACAGACACTACCACACTCACACTCGCTCGCACAGGCACTCTCACACTCGCACTCGCTCGCACAGACACTCTCACACTCACACTCGCTCGCACAGGCACTCTCACACTCGCACTTGCTCGCACAAACACTCTGACACTCACACTCGCTTGCACAGACACTCTCACACTCACACTCGCTCGCACAGGCACTCACACTCACACTCGCTCGCACAGACACTCTCACACTCACACTCGCTCGCACAGACACTCACACTCACACTCGCTCGCACAGACACTCTCACACTCACACTCGCTCGCACAGACACTCTCACACTCACACTCGCTCGCTCAGACACTCTCACACTCACACTCGCTCGCACAGACACTCTCACACTCGCACTCATACAATCGCTCGCACAGACTCACCCGCACTCACACACTCACTCGCACTCACACACTCACTCGCACTCACACACTCGCTCGCACTCAGACACTCACACTCACTAACACTCACACTCACTCACACACATACAAATAGACGCATGCATGCACGCACACACGCACACGTATGCGGACATTCACACACACACACACACACACACACACACGCACAGACACAGACACACACACAGACACACAGACACACACACGCACGCACGCACACAAGAACACTCGCACATGCGCGAACAAATTGATATATCGTTCAGCCGTTCAATCGTACGTTTAATTTGTGCTTTCACTCTGGGCCTGAAAGGGACTTTAGTTGACAAACTGGCAAGCAGTTGTGTTCGTTCAGTGATCAATATTTTCATCTACTACTTTGTCGATTTGTTGTGCTATCACACTCATGCAAAGACAGAAATATGTTAAATACTCTGTCTTCCACGAAATGTAACTCACTAGAACACGATCCGTTCCGTCCAAACCATGTGCCGTTGCTCAGACACACCGCAGACGAATTGGGACCGTTGAAATAGTAGCCTACGTCACAGATGTACGTGGCAGTGGCGCCCTCTAGCGTGTCGTTGTAGGTGACAGAAGCTGCCGGAAGTCCGGGAGGGTGGCTGCAGTTGGCTGCAACACCACAAAGCGACAGCAGAAGGTGGGTTTCCCTTTTCACGTAACACATGCTGCATAACTTTCAAAGCTATAAAGCCTTGTGCACTTGTCCCATGAACACCAACCACTTCTGCTTCGTCAAACAAACGAACGATAAATTTTATGGTGCGACCTCAGGCCCATTACACTGTGCGTGTAACTGTTGCGTCGCTTCATGTTTCAGACATGTCAGACAGATATGTAAGATAAGCAAAGGAAGAAGAAAACAACAATTGACATGTGGATCTAAACTGATGAATCGTTGAGCGAATGATTGAAAGGAAGAACGAAAAAAAGTCAGCATTAGTACACGATAGATTAGCCTGCACGCACGCACACACATTAAGTTCACTGTACTTACACAACCAGATTAGCTTAGAACATAATAAAAACGGCTGCTGTCCCTGCAAAAGGAAGCGAAAATCATTGTTATCCCTTTTGGAGATGGTCAAGACACACACATTATCAGGCATCAAGACAGAGACTCATTTGTAAAATGAAATGAATTGAAAATGTCTTAACTTCTCATTAAACGCAACTCACCAAAACACGTTCCATCCGGCCCTTCCCATGTGCCATCACTCAAGCACACAGCAGTCGAGTTGTCTCCCCTGAAGACGTAGCCTACGACACAGCGGAAGGTGGCAGTGGCGCCCTTTATTGTGTCGTTGTAGGAGACGGAGGCTGCCGGGAGCTCTGGAGGAAGGCTGCAGTTGGCTGCAACGTCACAAACCATTGGAAAGTGAGAGCTCGCCAAATAGGTAAAATGCTGTACAGTACTGTATATACATCTAGCCACCGAAGAGTGTGGTCTCCGAGGAAAAGACACAAGGACTGCCACAAGAGGTCCCTCAGCGCCTGCCACATCGGCCATCGTGATTCGTCATCGCTTGCGGCTGACCGCGAGGCCTGGAAGCACACCGTCCATGTTGCTGCCTCGTCCTTCGAACACGACCAAAGGGCCAACCTCGAGTACCGAAGGTTGATGAGAAAGAACCGTGAGGCGTCAGCGTCAGCCATTACAGACCAGCCTCTCAGATGCAGCCACTGTGGGCGGGTGTGCAAGTCCCGTATCGGCATCGTCAGCCACCAACGAGCCTGCAGCCGTCACAGACTCTGTCCTCCTACCAAGATCTTTGTTCTCGAAGATAAGCCTCGATGATTGTCACGGCCTGGATTTTTGTTTATGTGTACCAAATAAACTGAGAACAGATGTAAATGTATTTACTCCTTTTAAAATGGAGCGTGTTCTTTTTCTGTTTACTATAAATTATATTTTACACACTCACATCATTCAGCTGCAATCAGACAGGCACAAAGATGACACACCAATTTGATTTTCTTTGCCCTTGTCCCTTTAATAATTGCACACACACACACAAATCCAATCAGGCAATAATACAATGAATAAATGAAGTCTTTCACCTTCGACTAATCTCCAGACTTCGAGTCTCTAATGAATAAATGTTTAATGAATAAATGAGTGTCTATCAATTTATCTTGTGATTGTTCATAAGTCTCCACTCCAGTCTCACTTGTCAATCATTTTTTGTACACAACATATTACTGACGACCTTAGTCCATGTCGTACTTTAGTGGGTTTGCTATCGTCCCCATCTCGGCCGGCGCTTTCCGCGGTGACGGTTCGACGAGGAGGTCACTTAAGACCCTGGCGAAAGGTCCAGCACTTTTACCGACTTCAGTGGGTTTGCTGTCGTCCCCATCTCTGCCGGCGCTTTCCGCGGGGACGGTTCGACGAGGAGGTCACTTAAGACCCTGGCGACAGGTCCAGCACTGTTATCACATCTTCTTCACGGATGCAGGTGTCGGTCTGGTAGCCTGACGGTTCTGCCATCCTCTTCCTCCTCTTCTTCAATCATCTTCTTCCTCCTCTTCTTCTTCAATCGTCTTCCTCCTTTTCTTCATCTTCTTCACGGATGCAGGTGTCGGTATGGTAGCCTGACGGTTCTGCCATCCTCTTCCTCCTCTTCTTCAATCATCTTCTTCATCCTCTTCTTTTTCAATCGTCTTTTGAATTTATTCATGCAGAATACATTTCAACGCGCATAAACGATGTCTGTGGCAAAGAAAACACTTTCTTAGCGTCTAGCAACACAGCATGCGGCACAGAAGATTTACCTCCCTTTTAACAAGTGAAGCGCTGCGCTAAATCTGTAGGTGTTGACGAGAGGCAAAGAGCGCTCAATTGGCAACATGAAGCGCTCATGCAGCGCGTTTTACTCCTGAACAAGCCTATAGATAGTACATTCCTCAAATAAGACATACTAGGTTTAATTGTAAACACAGACAAGACTAAGATTGTGGTTTACAGACTAGGTGGATATTTGGCCAAATTTGAGAAATGGCATAAAGGAGATGTTCACCTGCAGGTAACTAGTGAATATAAAAACCGTTGGAATGTGTTGTCAACCAAGCTATGTTCAACAGTAACACAGATCGACTCAGCTGGTAGAACAATGGATGGATAGTGTTTTACGGCGTATCAGCCTTGGTAGGCTATGTAAGGCCATTAAGCTCGAAAATCACTAGAACAGCTTAGAGTAAACTTAATCCAGTCACGTTGTCCCTAGTTATTCACCTCTTACGAATCGCGAGGGGAGACGCGGTGCGTCAAATCTTACCCCGAACCCACAGGGACTTTTGGTAGAGCAAAAGCTGCTATATTACTACTGATCAAATCATTGAGAAAGATTTTCCATGTAACCTCCGATGTCTACTTCAAGCTGTTTGACGCTCAGATACAACCTATTCTTCTCTATGGGGCGGAAATCTGGGGATTGGACGGATGTGAGACTGTGGAGTTCATACATCTGTTTGCCCTCCAAAACTTTTAAAATGTTTCTACTCGTACCCCCAATGACATGGTCTACGAGGACACTGGACGATTTCTCCTCTCTGTTAATGCTAAATTGCGTTGCCTCAAGTACTGGCTCAAACTCATAAAAATGGAGAGACACAGATTGCCTTATAAAGCTTATCAGATGTTGCTGTATACATCTAGTGACGATAGTGTATGGACAGCTAAAGTAAAATGGATACTTACTTAATGCAACTGAACATGTATTGACAGATCACAGAGTCTCTGACGAAAAAGCCCTCCTGAACAGAATCAGAACAACGTTTGCCTTATAAAGCTTACCACATGTTGCTGTATACATCTAGTAACGATAGCATATGGACAGCTAAAGTAAAAAGGATACTTACTGAATGCAACTGAACATGTCCGGACAGATCAGAGAGTCTCTGACGAAAAAGCCCTCTTGAACAGAATCAGAACACCTTTTGGGTCGATTCTACAGTGACTGGGAAGCACAAGTGCTAAATAGCAATAGAAACTCTTTGTGTTGAGTTTTCAATACAAACTATATGGCTGAACAATATCTGTATGACCTTGACAAAAAGGTATAATAGTCAGAAATGTATACATTAGATTCCAAATGCGCATTTCAGATTTGTTTGTGCATAAATACAGATGTAATACTAGTGGTGTAAGTATGCCATTGTGTCCACTCTGTCGTGAACATGACGAGACGGAAATGCATGCATCATTATGTTGTCCTGCTTTATACGACTTGAGAGCACATTACCTATTTGCTATCTTGAGACTGAAAATAGTGATCCATTCAAGTTTCTTATGTCCAACAAAAAAACGAAAGTAATTAAGACCAGTGAGCATTTAAACAAAGAGATGAAGCTTTGGAGTCTGCTGAGCATGACATATTTTTTGTTTTGACAATTTTCTCCGATTAATTCACTTTGTTGTTGTTTAAAGTATTGTACAAACATGAAAGGGGCCGGTGGCCTGATAAAATAAACTGTTCGTTCATTTGTACACACACACTGTTACGAATCAAATGTGTCGAATGGTGTGCACGTGATTTAGTTTTGACTGTGATTATTTTTAGCATGAGTTGGTGACGTAGTGACTGAGGAGTGTTCAAGTGTGAGCGGATGATCCAATTGATTGTATATTTGTCGAATGAAAGCGGTGTGCGACACTCGAGCAAATGAACCCCAAGGAGAAAAGTGAGTGCTGATTTTATCCGTTATCACTCTATATTGTAAATACCGCGTATGTATGATGATTGATAGTGAAGGAACGGATGAGTTAGTTTGTGTTGTTTTCAGGGTTCTTTGGCATGTTAACGAGTCCCGGAGACGCTAGCTGAGGTTTGGAGCTCTACTGGCGGGGGCCGGTGTGGAGACTGTCGGAAGGGGCCGCTTGGGCACTTGCAGAGTGATTGTCGGCGGGGGCCGCTTGGTCACTTGTAGTGCTGGAGACTGTCGGCGGGGGCCTGTAGCGTGGAAAATAGTGACCCGTGGAAAAAAGTGACCAGAAGTCATCGCAGAGTTATCTGCTCGGCTCTCTCTTTATGCGATTTACCGCTCCTGCACCTGTTCTTTGCATGGAATAATTATATTCCGAAAACGACGCATTAGTTGCTTTACGAGTTTTTTGTGCATTTGTGTAGTTTAACACATGATGTAGCGTTCAAAAACGTTTTTCCCCGTGCAAAGCCGTCTCCCCTGCCGGAAATAATATGGGAGTCACCTCCCTGTAGTCTATTTGTAGTCTGGTTTTATAAATCACGACCGTTGACTGACTTGGCACGCCCGGGGAGTTATGCCAAAGATTATAGGTTACCTATAATCTTTGGTTATGCTAAGATCCGACCGCGTTAATATATCTGCGTTTTGTGACAAACATCTTTCTCGGCGGTACTGTACTCCATGCACCTTAACGGCCCGCGTGATTTGGGTATAATCTTAAGCTAAACGACGTTCTGAATGTTTCCGACTTCGACCATTTCAGCAGCGCCAATAAACGTCGTTTACCTTAAGGTTACACCCGAATCACGCGGACCGTTAAGGTGCATGGAGTACAGTTCCGCCGAGAAACACGTTTGTCACAAAACGCAGATATATTAACGCGGCCGGATCTTAGCATAACTCCCCGGGCGTGCGAAGTCAGTCAGGCGGAGTGGCGGGTGCTGTCTCTTTTTAGAGTTGAATTCCCACCACGTCCCGAGCAGATAACTCTGCGATGACTTCCGGTCACTGTTTTCCACGGGACACTATTTTCCACGCTACAGGGCCGCTTGGGCACTTGCAGAGTGATTGTCGGCGGGTGCCTGTAGCGGCCAAAAGTTACTGGCTGCGCTCGATTTAACCGCCGGAATCCGCTTGCGGCGGTCTGCCGCCACGTGACCGGCTGTTCGCCGTCACGTGACAGGCGAATCGACAGCTTTCATGCCAATCGAGCGCTTTCGGCTGATCAACATGGCGGCACAATTGTGGTGTTTGCAAGTTACTATAGACAGCGGTAGCGATGATGACTAAATGTGCTGTCTTCTTGGTTTATGGTAAGGTTTGAGGTTATTGTGTAAATTGAACATTTTCATTACCACTACCTATGCCCTGATAAGTGACTCCTGAGCCTACTGCAGTCAAAGACCCTATATACACTAAGACGGTGCACTCGAGCGATTTTCCTTTACGCAAAGGGAGGTCAGAATGTAGAGTTACGTCCCTTTGCGATATAATTGTCAATTCGAACTTAATGCAGGATTTCTCACCGTCAACCACACATCGTGCACACAATAAAGAAAAAAAATCGTAATCTACTTCAATTGTCCAGTGGAGATTGCGGCGAGGTGACAAATTAAGGCACACATGAGTCAGCGGAGAACAAATTATCGAATATTTTCAGTGTCGAAGCGTCGCAAAACATAAACCCTAGTCTGGTCGTCGCCATCTTGGATCTTTGTTCGCCTTAGAAAACCTGAGGGCGGACCCGGCGGTTCGCTGGGTGATCCGCCGGTCATGTGACCTGAAGAAATCGAGCGCAACAAAAAAACTCGCCCGCCGGCGGATTCAGGCGGACAAATCGAGCGCAGCCACTGTCGACCAAAAGTTACTCAGGAAGTCACCGTAGAGTTATCTGCTCGGCTCTCTCTTTATGCGATTTACCGCTTCTGCACGTGTTCTTCGCATGGAATATATCCCGACAAACGACGCATTAGTTGCTTTACGAGTTTTTGTGTTTTTGGTGCATTTGTGTAGTTTAACACATAATGTAGCGTTCAAAAAACATTTCCCGTGAAAAGGCGTCTCCCCTGCCGGAAATAATATGGGAGTCACCTCCCAGTAGTCTATTTTTAGTCTGGTTTTATAAAACGCGACCGTTGACTGACTTGGCACGCCCGGGGAGATATGCAAAGATCCGGCCGCGTTAATATATCTGCGTTTTGTGACAAACGTCTTGCTCGGCGGTACTGTACTCCATGCACCTTAACGGCCCGCGTGATTCGGGTGTAATCTTAAGCTAAACGACGTTCCGAATGTTTCCGACTTCGACCATTTCATCAGCGCCAGTAAACGTCGTTTCGCTTAAGATTACACCCGAATCACGCGGACCGTTACGGTGCATGGAGTACAGTACCGCCGAGCAAGACGTTTGTCACAAAATGCAGATATATTAACGCGGCCGGATCTTAGCATAACTCCCCGGGCGTGCGAAGTCAGTCAGGCGGAGTGGCGGATGCCGTCTCTTTTTAGAGTTGAATTTTCAGCACGTCCCGAGCAGATAACTCTGCGATGACTTCCTGAGTAACTTTTGGTCGACAGTAACTTTTGGCCGCTACAGGGCCGCTTGGGCATTTGTAGTGCTGGAGACTGTCGGCGGGGGCCGCTTGGGCACTTGTACTGCTGGAGACTGTCGGCGGGGGCCGCTTGGGCACTTGCAGAGTGATTGTCGGCGGGGGCCGCTTGGGCACTTGCAGAGTGAGTGTCGGCGGGGGCCGCTTGGGCACTTGTACTGCTGGAGACTGTCGGCGGGGGCCGCTTGGGCACTTGCAGAGTGAGTGTCGGCGGGGGCCGCTTGGGCACTTGTACTGCTGGAGACTGTCGGCGGGGGCCGCTTGGGCACTTGCAGAGTGAGTGTCGGCGGGGGCCGCTTGGGCACTTGTACTGCTGGAGACTGTCGGCGGGGGCCGCTTGGGCACTTGCAGAGTGAGTGTCGGCGGGGGCCGCTTGGGCACTTGTACTGCTGGAGACTGTCGGCGGGGGCCGCTTGGGCACTTGCAGAGTGAGTGTCGGCGGGGGCCGCTTGGGCACTTGTACTGCTGGAGACTGTCGGCGGGGGCCGCTTGGGCACTTGCAGAGTGAGTGTCGGCGGGGGCCGCTTGGGCATTTGTACTGCTGGAGACTGTCGGCGGGGGCCGCTTGGGCACTTGCAGAGTGAGTGTCGGCGGGGGCCGCTTGGGCACTTGCAGAGTGAGTGTCGGCGGGAGCCGCGGCATTAGTGCCTTGTACCCTGGTGTTGACAAGGCTGTTTGCGTGTATGCCGAAAGGTTTTGGGTTGAATACACTCATTTATATACCTGTGCTGGTGTTGGTGTTTTTGCTTGTTTATTTTCATTGGGCGGGCTAGGCTAACCCGAGGCCCAGTTTGCCGGTCCGTAACACACACACACACACACACACACACACACACACACACACACACTTACTCATCTCGTCACACTGACAGGCAGACAAACGTACGGACGGACAGAGGGATGGAGGAAAGACATCGAAACCTTACTTTTCACACGCAAAGTCTAGTGTCACTGAGAACAAAACACCGCTGCCATCGATACGGTTTTATTGGCGTTTTGAAATGCTGCATGTCATTTTTTATCAAACCGCTGTCTTTTCGTAGGCGGAAATGTCAAACCACAGGATTCTCATTTACACAGATCTCCCTCAGGTTTAAACTGAATGGGATTTGTGCAGAAAATGGATTTACAAACGTGACATGTTTGAAGGGTCAGTGGACATTATAAGTTAACGATTCCAATGTCCGTGAAAAAGCAAATTCTTGTTGCATATCATCAGGCATTTTATTTCTTTTTCAAGGGCGTGAAATTGGAGGCGTTGAAGGGAACGCGGGAAAGCATTTCCCATCCATAGCCGCATCAACTCAAAGTCTCCCCTTTTCAGGCCGCGGAACACATGGGCTCTGTCCCCTCCAACTTCCGTGTACAGGCTGAGCATTTGCGTGTCAGGTCACCGGAAGTGAGGCTGAAGCCATCTGTGCACCTGTACTCCGCCATCTTGCCCACGTCCACGGTGTCGCCACTTGTGACCTTGACCGCGTTCTTAGATGCCTGGGGAAGGTCGCACGTGGGCACGGGGCCCACAACGGCCGTCATGGAGAAGATCTTGCAGCTGTCTGTCTCAAACTGGTACACGCTGCCCTGGGTCAGCTGGTACACGTCTTTCGGCATGCGAACCACGTCAAAGCCAGGCTGTTCCTTAGAATTGCAGAAGGTTCGTTCCACGCCCAGGCGATACCAGGGGTAGTAGACGCCGATGACGTCACCAGCCTGCACCTGGATCCTCTTGCAGGCTTCCACGTCTACTGTGACGGGCTGTGCAGTCACGTTGCTGTAGATCTCGTTCTGGCCCACGAACTCGAACCTGAGATCAGGAAAAAGAAAGAGCAGCAGGTATTTTAGAAGGAGTAAAGTCTATAAATGAGACATGCAACATTCCCATACCACCAAATTTTACAAGTTGCAGATAAACCAAAGTTAGCAGCAGCAGCAGCAGCAGCAGTACAGTAGAGGAATTCAGCATCAGCAACTGCGTTACTTAGTACATGTAGTGGCAGTAGCAAGACTAGCAGTACTAATAGTACATGTAGTAGCAGTAGCATGACA
>JAWQFJ010005308.1:0-2500 GCA_034096865.1 Theodoxus fluviatilis
AGAGAGAGAGAGAGAGAGAGAGAGAGAGAGAGATTGATTTGATTTGATTTATTTGGAGGCCATCGGCCCATTGCATTACAAGGAAATGCTGGTATTAAACAATTCTACTTCAGCAATGATTGCCGTAACCACAATCCTTTCAATGAGCAAGAAGCGTTCAAGTGCTTGTACATACATCACAACTTCGTATACTCCTCTACTCCCTAACCTTTTGTTCTCTCAACTTAAAGGCATAAAAGATATACATAGCCAATGAACGAGTCATTTTGTAGTCATTACATTGCATTAGATATTGACACACATTCCTACTTTGTTTCTGAGGTAAGAATCTTTCTAGATATTTTACCCTTAGTTCTTTATAAGTAGGACACCTCAACAAAAAATGTTGCTCAGATTCACATTCCTCGCAAAATGGGCACTTTGTGTCTACGATCACATTGTATCTTCTATTGTTGTTCAGATCATTTATTCCAAACCGGAAGCGAATAAAGACATCTCTGAACTTTTTATATCAAGTACATTCAAATACTCTTCAAGGCCCAAGGAATGCTTGAAGGAGGAATACCAAGTGTATCGACTGCTGCTAATATTCTTTGCATTCCAGTCCTGGAGATAACAATCTTTTAGTCGCTGCTTCAGTTGTGACAAAAAACGCTTTTCGTCACCCACTCCACTATTTATCCATGCAAAGCCAAACCCCAGTCGACAAAGGCAGAGCTTTACAGTCTCTGTCCAGCTTCGCTCCTTCTTGATACGAGAGTTCAAAAGCATAAGGAAAGCTTGTTTAGGGAGTCTGTCTACGTTCATCCGACAAAGCTTTAACCAGTATTTGATAGCTCTGACGCTGCTATTGATGGATATTGGGAAGCGTCCAAGATCTCCATAGACCATGTGGTTGGGCGTCCTCGAGTCTAGTCCCATAAACTTTTTGCAAATAAAAGTATGAGTTCCCTCTACTCTCAGCTGATTTTGAAGATCCCATAGTTCTGCACCATACAGAAGAGTTGCTTGGACTTGTGCATCAAACAGGCTGGTGAATACTTTCGTTTTCATGCAACGTAAGTTCCATAATGCTCTTAACACCTGTACACCTTTTTGCTTTCCTCAGGTGGCCTCTATGCATGTATAGTTGAATACTTGGACATATTATGTTGTGTAACAAAGTATCCTAGGTAGTTTATATTGGTTGACTGTCTCCGAAATGAGACCCAGAGAGAGAGAGAGAGACAGAGAGAGAGACAGACAGACAGAGGGGGGGGGGGGGGAGAACAGACAGACAGAGACAGACAGACAGACTAAGAAAACATTCAAAGCCAGAGGAAACAGACAAGACAGTCAGGACAGACACAGACAGACAGACAGGACAACACAGACACGACACACAGTACAGATGAGCATGAAGCCGCTATATAGGTATATCATACATATATTTATATAGATCCTAGATATTATATAATATATATATATAATATTACTATATATATATATGAGAGAGAGACAGAGAAGGAGAAAGATGGAGAGTGAGACAAGTCGACAGACAGACAGACAGACAGGACACGCCCACCTCTCTCTCTCTGCTACTCTCCATCTATCTCACATCTCCTCTCATTCATATACACACACACGCACACACACAAACACGCGCGTCGCACATATATTTCTTACAAGACACGCGCCTGCTGCGTACATCACATATTACACACGCACGCGACGGCGTCGCATCAGCCGCATGGTGAATCTAAGTACTCAGCATCCATCATCCTCATCAATCATATGCAGGGGGTGGTATTGTCGGAGGTGACTTCATCGATCTCTCATTTTTCTTAGTACGCGTGCGACTGTTCCCACCTTTCTATATATTTCATTCATGCCTCAATTGAAGGAGAGACGCTACGTCTTACCCAGCACTACCAAGACATCAGAACCAACAAGGGGACTCTCGTGACCAGGCACTTCAACTTGCCGGGTCATACTATGGCGAACATGAGAGTCATGCCGATCGAACAGGTGTATGGTGCTCCATCGGATCATCCTCGTAGACTGGCGAGGGAGGCTTTTTGGATGACTAAACTGCGTACCACCTATCCTCTTGGTCTAAACACCAAAGTGTAGTTGAGTGGTTGGCGGTTTGGTTGTTCAGAGGGTACGCTTGTCGACTTTCAGGGGTGATCCGATGGTCTGGATGTGTGTACTGTGTGTGTAGGGATGTGTATGTGTGTGTGTGTGTGTGTGTGTGTGTTTGTGTGTGTGTGTTTGTGTGTATGTGTGTGTGTGTGTGGGGGGGGTGGGGGTGTGTGTGTGTGTGTTTGCGTGTGTGTGTGTATGCACGTGTGTGTGTGTGTGTGTGTGTGTGTGTGTGTGTGTGTGTGTGTGTGTGTGTGTGTGTGTGTGATATGCTGTTTCTTTCTCCAGAATTCTTGGACTTGTGTTTGCCCATTTTTGTGGACTATCGTGGTGATTGGCCAGTCGGGACATCCAAGACTGTGGGAATGTCTTACGT
>JAWQFJ010005308.1:7500-18886 GCA_034096865.1 Theodoxus fluviatilis
CGCGGCCAGTGGGTATGCGTTCGAAGCTGCGCGGTTCCAGAGTTGCATCCTCTAGCAAGATGCTTAACTCGCATTGCTTCTCCCACCAAGGAGTAAAACCGGGTACCTGTGAGGGCAATGTTGCAAAACGTACTGCGATAACCCTTGTATGCGGCAAGCGCAGCACGGGTTGGAATACTCCAGGGAGCAGAGTTGAGCTGTACCTGACTGTGTGTCTCAAATGTCTGTCACAATGTTTTGTTGAGGTACTAGTGAGGATTGTCAGATGCCGTGATCGGTGTGTAAGCTGTTGAGACCAGCAGGAGTCGCTATCACCCTTACCTGTTGTGCTGAAGGGGGGTAGGGAGTTGATTGCTGTGTATGCTGAAGGGAGTGGGCAGGAGTTGTATTGCTGTGTTGCTGAAGGAGTGCAGGGAGTTGTATTGCTGTGTTGTGCTGAAGGGAGTGGGCAGGGAGTTGTATTGCTGTGTTGTGCTGAAGGGAGTGCAGGGAGTTGTATTGCTGTGTTGTGCTGAAGGGAGTGGGCAGGGAGTTGTATTGCTGTGTTGTGCTGAAGGGAGTGTGCAGGGAGTTGTATTGCTGTGTTGTGCTGAAGGAGTGGGCAGGGAGTTGTATTGCTGTGTTGTGCTGAAGGGAGTGGGCAGGGAGTTGTATTGCTGTGTTGTGCTGAAGGGAGTGGGCAGGGAGTTGTATTGCTGTGTTGTGCTGAAGGGAGTGGGCAGGGAGTTGTATTGCTGTGTTGTGCTGAAGGGAGTGGGCAGGGAGTTGTATTGCTGTGTTGTGCTGAAGGGAGTGCGCAGGGAGTTGTATTGCTGTGTTGTGCTGAAGGGAGTGCGCAGGGAGTTGTATTGCTGTGTGTGTATTGCTGAAGGGAGTGGGCAGGGAGTTGTATTACTGTGTTGTGCTGAAGGGAGTGGGCAGGGAGTTGTATTGCTGTGTTGTGCTGAAGGGAGTGGGCAGGGAGTTGTATTGCTGTGTTGTGCTGAAGGGAGTGGGCAGGGAGTTGTATTGCTGTGTTGTGCTGAAGGGAGTGGGCAGGGAGTTGTATTGCTGTGTTGTGCTGAAGGGAGTGGGCAGGGAGTTGTATTGCTGTGTTGTGCTGAAGGGAGTGGGCAGGGAGTTGTATTGCTGTGTTGTGCTGAAGGGAGTGGGCAGGGAGTTGTATTGCTGTGTTGTGCTGAAGGGAGTGCAGGGAGTTGTATGCTGTGTTGTGCTGAAGGGAGTGGCAGGGAGGTGTATTGCTGTGTTGTGCTGAAGGGAGTGTGCAGGGAGTTGTATTGCTGTGTTGTGCTGAAGGGAGTGCAGGGAGTTGTATTGCTGTGTTGTGCTGAAGGGAGTGGGCAGGGAGTTGTATTGCTGTGTATTGCTGAAGGGAGTGGGCAGGGAGTTGTATTGCTGTGTTGTGCTGAAGGGAGTGGGCAGGGAGTTGTATTGCTGTGTTGTGCTGAAGGGAGTGTGCAGGGAGTTGTATTGCTGTGTTGTGCTGAAGGGAGTGTGCAGGGAGTTGTATTGCTGTGTTGTGCTGAAGGGAGCGTGCAGGGAGTTGTATTGCTGTGTTGTGCTGAAGGGAGTGTGCAGGGAGTTGTATTGCTGTGTGTCAATTGCTGTAGGGAGTGGGTAGGGAGTTGTATTGCTGTGTTGCGCTGAAGGGAGTGCAGGGAGTTGTATTGCTGTGTTGTGCTGAAGGGAGTGGGCAGGGAGTTGTATTGCTGTGTTGTGCTGAAGGGAGCGTGCAGGGAGTTGTATTGCTGTGTTGTGGGGCTCTGTGGCCGAGTGGTTAGCGCGCTGGACCTACAGTCGCTCGCGGCCAGTGGGTACGGCGTTCGAAGCTGCGCGGTTCCCAGAGTTGCATCCTCTAGCAAGATGCTTAACTCGCATTGCTTCTCCCCACCAAGGAGTAAAACCGGGTACCTGTGAGGGCAATGTTGGCAAAACGTACTGCGATTAACCCTTGTATGCGGCCAAGCGCCAGCATCGGGTTGGAATACTCCCCAGGGAGCAGAGTTGATGCTGGTACCTGACTGTGTGCGTCTTAAATGTCTGTCACTATGTTTGTTGTGAGGTACCAGTGAGGATTGATCAAGATGCCCAGTGATCAGGGGGTAAAGTGTAAAGCTGTTTGAGACCCAGACAAATGGTGTAAGTCGCTATATAAAACCACACCTTTACCCTTTTTGTGCTGAAAGGAGTGGGTAGGAAGTTGTATTACTGTGTTGTGCTGAAGGGAGTGCGCAGGGAATTGTATTGCTGTGTTGTGCTGAATGGAGTGGGCAGGGAGTTGTATTGCTGTGTTGTGCTGAAGGGAGTGGGCAGGGAGTTGTATTGCTGTATGTGCTGAAGTTAGTGGGCAGGGAGTTCTAATGCTGTGTTGTGCTGAAGGGAGTGTGCAGGGAGTTGTATTACTGTGTTGTGCTGAATGGAGTGGGCAGGGAGTTGTATTGCTGTG
The DNA here is from genome assembly GCA_034096865.1 of Theodoxus fluviatilis. Taxonomy (NCBI): domain Eukaryota; kingdom Metazoa; phylum Mollusca; class Gastropoda; order Cycloneritida; family Neritidae; genus Theodoxus; species Theodoxus fluviatilis. The sequence goes on from JAWQFJ010005308.1 coordinate 9,947, forward strand.
TTGTGCTGAAGGGAGTGGGCAGGGAGTTCTAATGCTGTATGTGCTGAAGTTAGTGGGCAGGGAGTTGTATTGCTGTGTTGTGCTGAAGGGAGTGAGCAGGGAGTTGTATTGCTGTGTTGTGCTGAAGGGAGTGAGCAGGGAGTTGTATTGCTGTGTTGTGCTGAAGGGAGTGGGCAGGGAGTTGTATTGCTGTGGCGTGCTGAAGGGAGTGGGCAGGGAGTTGTATTGCTGTGTATTGCTGAAGGGAGTAGGCAGGGAGTTGTATTGCTGTGTTGTGCTGAAGGGAGTGGGCAGGGAGGTGTATTGCTGTGTATTGCTGGAGTGTGCAGGGAGTTGTATTGCTGTGTTGTGCTGAAGGGAGTGTGCAGGGAGTTGTACTGCTGTGTTGTGTTGAAGGGAGTGCGCAGGGAGTTGTATTGCTCTGTTGTGCTGAATGGAGTGGGTAGGGAGTTGTATTGCTGTGCTGTGCTGAAGGGAGTGCGCAGGGAGTTGTATTGCTCTGTTGTGCTGAAGGGAGTGCGCAGGGAGTTGTATTGCAGTGTTGCACTAAAGGAAGTAGATAGGGACTCTGGGTCTGGGGGACTGTTGGTGGTGTAAATTTGTTTGACAGTGACAGCATGTGTCACTGTTGGCTTAACTTGTTTGATAAGAGTTCCTGTTTTTTCGTTAGTTTTCCCCTTTCTTTACCCGCTGAATGATTTGTGTCTCTTCTTTTAAGAATGTGGAATGCTGTGCCCTTTTCGCTTACCTTTTAGTTTTATATGTGATATCCCCACGTGTTGGTCCTCACCCTCTCTCTCTCTCTCTCTCTCTCTCTCTCTCTCTCTCTCTCTCTCTCTCTCTTAAAATGATGTAGACAATTCTAAATTTCCAATGTGTAAATATGCGATGAATTATATGCCATGCACTCTAGGGGTTAAAACGATGTAGACTACTTATATATATGTAAATTGATGTAGACGGTTAACCATTTTGATTGTGGTCTATGTACATATATAACATTTTCCATGATTATACGTTACCTTTTATGTACGATTGGTCGTCGGCCTTAATAAAGTCATCAATCAATCTCTCTCTCTCTCTCTCTCTCTCTCTCTCTCTCTCTCTCTCTCTCTCTCAAATCTGAGTAATGACAGCGAGGTAATAATAAGAGCCACTAGTATGTACTCGTATAAAGCTTTTCAACGCAGCTCTTACGCTATAGCTTTACCCGAAAGCAATTAATTTTTAAATATATTAACGTTGGTATAATTTTCTTATTTCAGATCACTGTCATAGATATCGCACCCGATGTAAAGATGTATGGTAAATATATGCCATTGAAATAGACCGGTGGCCTCTTCAATAAACCATTCGTGCGTTCTCTCTCACTCTCTCTCACTCTCTCTATCTCTCTCTCTTTATTTCTATATCTTTCTCTCTCTCTTTCTATATATATATCTCTTTCTATCTCTCTATATCTCTTTCTATCTCTCTCTTTCTCTCTCTCTCTCTCTCTCTTTCTCTCTTTATCTCTCTCTCTTTCTCCCTCCCTCCCTCCCTCCCTCCCTCCCTCCCTCCCTCCCTCCCTCCCTCCCTCCCTCCCTCCCTCCCTCCCTCCCTCCCTCCCTCCCTCCCTCCCTCCCTCCCTCCCTCCCTCCCTCCCTCCCTTCTTCCCTCCCAGATTCACACAGAGAGTGCCATACAAGAGGAGTATCCAAGTCACACTTCTACACCTGCACAGGGCTTGCCGTGGCCAAAGTGCAAGTCTGGAATGTGTTGCTGCCTTGCTCACCCATCGATTGTTTGAGGAGAGCTACAGCGGTCTGATCACAGCCCGTGTTTGACGTGATTAACCCTTGATACCTCCAGCCCCTGCTCTTCCACACTGCATCCCACTTCCAGACAGTGGATGGAGTGAGAAGACTTGGAGACAAGAGATAGTAACAGATGGGGAATTGCGTCACTGTCTCTGGAACCAGACACAGGACTCGTCTTGTCACATATGGTAATTGTGTTTGGGTTAGTGTGTATGTGTGTGTGTGTGTGTGTGTGTGTACGTGCATGTGTGTGCGTATGTGTGTGTACGTGCGCGCGCGCGTGTGTGTGTGAGATAGAGAGAGAGAGAGAGAGAGAGAGAGAGAGAGAGAGAGAGAGAGAGAGAAAAGGGGGGAGGGAGAGGGAGGGAGGGAGGGATAGAGAGAGAGAGAGAGAGAGAGAGAGAGAGAGAGAGAGAGAGAGAGAGAGAATATGTCAGTTAACATAAGATTCCGTAAGTAGTGTATCTAATAGAGTCTTACAATATTACCTGCCCATTGTGATTGTAAGTGATAGACTGGGTATCTCTGAAATAGATAGAGGGAAGTCGAGATGTCAGATCAGATTGCCGTTATATTCACACATGACTGCGCACGGTAAATGAGTCTTTCTCTGACTGGAGAAACGGATCATGGTTCAGTGTGGAGTGATACGTGTAGAACATTTTCGCAATGGCTGTCTCCACCAAACACGTCCCGTGAATTTGACACCAGTCGACTCGCACAGGGCGCGTTCAACTCAGGTGTCCAGTTTCCTCCCGATATTGCGCGCTCCTTTTGTACGCGCATCATGCATGGTACGCCCAAGCGACCCAGCTTTTCTGCTATGCGCATTGTGTAACGTATAACGCTGTCCGAGAGCAACCCATTTGATTAATCAGCTTGTGACGTAACATACGTGGAGTCACATTGCTATTGGTCGAAATAGAGAGTGGGGTTACGGAAAGGTCCATGATGTAGGTACTCGTCATCGATTCAGGTCGTTGTGTCCCAAACACATGTCTGGATAAATCATCTATGTTTTCCTCCTGTTCTTTCGGAGAAGTCCTGGCGTCTGAATACATGCATACTCATGGGAAATGATATATGACAACGAACATATTCCAATATCAAATAAGAAATTTCCTCATCCTAAAAATGTAATAATCCAGCTGCCTATAGTTCACGCCATGAACGGTATATTTTTACACCGGAAGTCTTTTCTGCATGTGCTAATCCTACAGACCTGGGACCGTGATTTATTGGACGGGCACTTTAGCGGGGAGGATGTGGAGGGCGTTTTTACTACAGGCTGTTTATGGGGCTCCCCTTTGGACGGCGGCTGGCACGGACACGATGGGGGTGAAGTGTGTCGCCCTCTATACACCCTGCCTGACTGTGTGGTGTCTGTCACATCAACGTCTTAATCCTCTCATGCATTGCGCCCTGCTCGACCTAAAGGACGCCATGAATATCAAGGGCTGCTGGTTGCGGGGAAAGAAGACCACTGGAAAAATTGAGGAACGTAATAGGAGTTTAGGAGACTCCGATATCACGCAACATGTCGAGATGGACTATACAGCTAAACTAGCTGGAGGATGGAGACAAAACTCATGAGCGGACTTGCATGAGTGAACAATCTTTTGAAGCACAGATGCAGATGTGGACTAACACAAGATAAGGATGTACGGGTACACGGAGGGGAAGGGCCGGTGTCTGAAGAAGGAGTGAAGACTCCGAAAACTTACCTCTGCAACGCCGCATCGTCAGACTTCATTGGTCACAGATACACGGACTCAGGCATACAAGTTTTGTTCGCGTAGAAGCGAAGTAAGAGTTTGCAAATAAAGATCTTGCGAAAAACATTACGAAATAACACGCCCAACATGTCATCAAAAGGAACAACTTTTTGTTTTGTACTGTCAGAGTAATAAGAGCTTCGAATGAAGCATAACGTTTTCAGTACGTGCAGTGCAACGATGTAGAACTGTCTCTCAAAAAGAGCTATGTATTATTCGATTTGCTGGTATTTATCTACGCTTTGCATTGACACAGAAGTATGGAAGCGACTTGTTCATCTATGAGTAAAGCCTTTTTTGTGGTTTGCACCATTCATCACTGAAGCTTAGGTCTTGGTTACTACCTAAGTTGAAATATGTATAAAACAATGGAATACACATTCTGGTTATATAATACTTTATGTGTAATTGTTATGGCCCAGTGACCTGCACTATATATTGATTTCTTCTTCTCTCTCTCTCTCTCTCTCTCTCTCTCTCTCTCTCTCTCTCTCTATTGGCTGGAGGCCTAACAATAAAGTATCAAAGTGTCAAATCTCTCTCTTTCTCTCTCTCTTTCACACACACACACACACACACACACACACACACACACACACACACACACACACACCACACACACACACACACATCACACACACACACACACACACACACACACACACACCACACACACGCACTTTCAGCATTAGTGTTTGCAATGGGCCGATGGCCATGGCAATAAGGTTCAATTTAGCAGAGTTCAGCTCTCTTTCTCACTGCTTACAAGGGACGCGTACACGATTGGACAGGTCGCTTCCTGGTATAGACTCCCTGGTGTGTGTGGATTCTTTACGGTAATTCCTTCTTTTATTGGCCGTGCCTGACAGAATATATATTCTTTGTCCCTGACAGCGTGAGAAAGTGCTGGGGGCTTTACATACTTTCATCTGTGTTGGCTCACACTGGTTGTCCTGTTTGTCTTTACTTTCATCTTAAGTGAAACGCGAGCTGTAAAACCTATGCCACGAGTGTTTCAAGAAGTCTGTCTCGAGAGTGAACTGCTCCTATATTGAAGAGTACCCTGCAGAAGAGCGGTAAATTCTTTGAGGAGGGGTATTTAATTAGGTAGTCCTCTCTGTATACGGATAACGACATTGAAACATTAAAGACTCGACAGCAACAGGAAACGCGTCGCTTTTCAAATCTTAAGGACCATACAGCTGGTGAAGTTGAACACTACTCTTCCATTAGGTTTGTCCAATTGTATGTAGGTTTACTTTTACAACGCACAATTTGACCTGTTTCTGATTGTCAGTCCAGGTGTTTGACCTTCTTGTAGAACTCGTGACGAAGAATGAAGATCCTGTTTCGAAAGAAAATGTGCCTGTATTGTGCAACTATTTGCCACTGGTCTTCATGCACCTTGGCATACAAATATCGTACGCATCGATGAATACTCGACGATCGCATGAGAGTCGACACTCCTTTGCTCTTAGGCAGCGTTACGTTTCTTCGTGTTGCCTTATTGAAGTCCTGTCACTCCTAATCCAGAGATCGATTCAACGCCTCTATTCGGCAGACGCACTAAATGTCTCTTCAGCAGGTGGCTCAGTAGTAACTCTTCAAAGGGGACTCGGGCAACGTTCTCTCACGTGTGAACCGCTTTCCGTGTGGGACAAGCTGGCCCTTGTTCACGATATGTGTGCCCCTGTGGGTTTGGAGACAGAACAGTGCGCGCTTCGTGTAAGGCGACTGACTGGGGAAATACAGAGTTGACTTGCTCGTTATCCAACCTACACCCGTCTTTTGGGGAGTCGATGACCTTACAAAGTCTGCAAAGGGTGATAGACCGTAAAGCCTCATCATCCACCTACTCACACACTCACCCATCCCTCCCATCCCTCCCTCCCTCCAACTATCCATCCATCCATCCATCCATCCATCCATCCATCCATCCATCCATCCATCCATCCATCCGTCCGTCCGTCCGTCTGTCCATCCATCCATCCATCCATCCATCCATCCATCCATCCATCCATCCATCCATCCATCCATCCATCCATCCATCCGTCCTTCCATCCACCCATTCATCCATGCACCCATCCATCCATCCATCCATCCATGCACCCATCCATCCATCCATGCACCCATCCATCCATTCATTCATCCATCCATCCGTCCTTCCACCCGTCCATCCATGCCCCCATCCATCCATCCATCCATCCATCCATCCATCCATCCATCCATCCATCCATCCATCCATCCATCCATCCATCCATCCATCCATCCATCCATCCATCCATCCATCCATCCATCCATCCATCCATCCATCAATGAGTGAGGGAATCTTTTATTGCGAATGATACAGAACGTAGGAGTGTCAACTGAAAAAGAAAAAAAAGTATCGTCTGCTCACTCAGCGGTGCGTGTCTGAACAAGGCCAAGTCATTACTTCTCCATTGAGTCGTCTGTGTGGGACTCCCACCAGCTTTGATCGGGACTACAGTGTCGTCTTGTGCTTCCACAGTTGATTGATGCCGCCCTGTCACCACGGGGACTGTCGTTGAAATGCCTGAGATACTCCTAGGTGGTTCAAGTGTTGTCAGCCTTTCGTCGCCGCACGACGAAGATTTAGTTGACGAGCCAGTTCTTTATGTGGGTGATGTGATGCCTGATTTGACATGCGATCGTATCTCACTCAAGTGGAGGCGCCGTGGTCATTTTGATGATAGAGTGATTCATACTATTATAGCTTCAGGATTAATATCGGGAGTCAATCTCCTTAGTCACGGCAACAGCAGGCCTGAGAGACTCTTTATTTTGGAACAAATGTATTGCGGACTATGTCTAAGACATGTATTCAAGAGATGTCTAGATATGCAGAGGTGTTTTTGTTGTCGTTGATAGAATGTGAAGTTTGGTCACCAGTTCATTGCTACCTGTAGGTTGGGTTCCAGATTCTCGAGGGTGGTGTGTACGCATAACTAGATCTTAATCCTGTCCCGTGCCCCCCGGTGCCATCTTTGGCTGCTCGGAGCTGCCCCTGGCTGAGCTACTGGAGCAGGCCCCAAAAGTCCAGCTACCAGGGGTTCCATCTGACAGAACGTTGTACACAATACAGCATGGTGGTCCCTCGATTTTCGACGAGGACTTCAGTGGGTCCGCAGATGTCTTCAATAAATAGAGTTACATACGGCCGGAGCCACTCGATGCACGCTCATCAGTTGGAAACTCTGGCTTCAGGATTTTCGGGGCCTGCTCCTTTAGCTCAGTCAGGGCAGGCCCCAAACCGCCGAAGAGGCCACCGAGGTGCATCTGGACAGGGTCTGAGCATTCAGATCCAACAGTACACATAAATACCATCTGTCTTCGGGGATGTTTGGCGTCTGCCTTCTCGAAGTATTGGTTATGCACTGAGGTTGTGTATGACTTCCTCATTGGAGAGACATGTGTGGGCAATACAGAAAACTCACAGGGTGTTTGTTCTTGGCCAACAATATCTGAAGCGAGAAGTTGGGTTTAGAGCGTCTGTCTCTGAAGTCTTCACGATGAGCACACACATAGGCATAGGCGTGTCTTTTCGTTGTGTTTGTTGGTGTGTGCTCGACAAATCTCCTGGGTCAACCGAGTGTGTGGAGAGTTAATTTACGGCAAACACTCAATAGCCATGTCCAAATATGAGCCAGTATTTGTAGTTCCGATTTGCTGACCTCTGGCACCGTTGACTTTGTAAAGCGAACCCCATCCAAAACCAACTGGAAGGCGTGAAAATCTTTCACGTCGGGATTTCCCTGTGTGTTTCATAACTGGGCAGTCTTTGTTTTTCTTTTACCTCTCCCAACCCCAAAACACACGCGGAAAACTCTAGCCCCAATCTCCTGCGCCTTGAGCATGCTGCCAGCATGGATATGTGCGCCATACAAGTGGACATCATCATCATCATCATCACATGTCATTTGTCAGCATGTTTATACGGCACTTTTCTCGTGGATGGAGCGAATCCAGCCCGTCAACGAGGGTGGTTTGTGTGCATTTAGCCCGCGCACCTGCAGCGAGCTTCCCAGCCAGAACACCTCCGCGCCTGCTCAACAGAGGAGTGTGTTTGGCATTAGCGCCTACTTACTGTGCCGTTAAGAACCGCCTACCCGTGGTAATCGCTTCACCCTCGTGGGTCGGCAGGTCATTCCGGGTGCCGTTAACGGCAGCCACAAAGGCCCTGCAAACACAAACGGGTGCCGACGGCGGGATAAGGGGTGCGTGAGCGACAGCAGAACTACCCTGCTGAGTCAACAGCTGCTTTTGTGGCTTTCCCGCCCTGTTTCCTTTCTGCCACCACCTCTGCTGTCTGGCTTCATCCAGTCCGCTTTACAGTTCCATTCGTTACAATACAAATTCAATATAACACAATACAATACAATACAATACAATATTGTGCAGGACCATACAATACAGTAAAGCACAGTACAGGGCCGTATAATCCAATACAATACAATGCAATACAATGGAATGCACGCTGTTTTAGACAAGGTAGAAGGGAAGCGAAGCTTTTCTCTCTCTCTCTCTCTCTCTCTCTCTCTCTCTCTCTTGCTTGACTCCATCTTGCTTGCTTTCACAGCCCCTTCCTACCCCACGCCCTCAAAGCTTTCTTATAAAGTTTGCTCTTAAGCTGCCATCCTGAATAAGCCTCTTGTCATCCACTCTTCAATTGAAAGTGACACTCCACCCCTACCTGAGTGAAAGCTTTAACCATACCCACCCGGGATGAACGTTACACCCTAAAGGGAAAGTAACACCCCCACCCCCATGTGAAAGTGACACCCCACCCCCCATCTAAAGGGAAAGTAACACCCCCACCCTCATGTGAAAGCGACACCCATACCTACCTCAGGTGAAAATGACACCCCACCCAGATCCCTGGAGAAAGTGACACCCCTCCCTAACCTCGGGTAAAAAGAACGCCCCACCTTCACCATGAGTGCAAGCGAGAGCCCACCCTTTACTTGTTCAGTTTGCCCAGGGTGCACATTGTTGCCACCGGAGGTGCCCCGGGGGCTGACCTTGCCTTTGAGTGGTGTCGCACTCCTGTGTAATGAGAACGTTTCGTTTGCGTGGTGGAGGAGGAAGAGAAGCACGAAGTTGCCGAGGAAGGCAGGAGGCGGAGATGAAAGAATTGAAGAAGAGCAGGGGAGTGAGCAGAAGTTTTCTTTCCTAGAACAGCCTGAGGGTGAGAATAATTTTGACAGGATTTTCCTACGGAAAACCAATGATGAATTGTTTGCGGTGAGTAAAAATAGCTTGAGACTCTACCTAGTGGCGCTGCCCCCGTTCTTATTCAACTACTCAAGAATTCTCCCCCCCCCCCCCCCCGGGACCCCCCCCACCCC
>JAWQFJ010005311.1:0-2500 GCA_034096865.1 Theodoxus fluviatilis
ATCGCCACCTCACCACCTTCATCATCCCCTGGGAAAGGTACAGGTACAAAACCACACCTCAAGGCTACATCGCTTCCGGTGATGGTTACACACGCCGCTATGATGAAATTGTCTCCACAATCCCCAACAAGACAAAGTGCATCGACGATGCCCTGCTGTGGGCAGATAACATTGAGGAAAGCTTCCACCAAACTGTTCATTGGCTAGACACCTCTGGTCGACACGGCATAACCCTGAATCCCGACAACTTTGTCTTCGCCAAAGACACCGTTGAGTTCGCAGGGTTTGAAATAGGTCCGTCTGATGTGAAACCAGCCAAACATCTCACCGATGCCATCTCGAAGTTCCCCTCGCCAAAGTCCCTCACAGACCTACGATCTTGGATTGGGTTACTCAACCAAGTGGCGTACACATTCAGCATGGCAACTGAAACTCAGCCATTCAGAGACCTCCTGAAACCGAAGACACCGTTCATCGGGACCGACGAACTCGAACAATTATTTCAGACATCAAAGACACACATCATCCGCGAGATGGAGGAGGGGGTCCACATCTTTGAGAAACATCGCCCTACATGTATAGCCACTGACTGGTCTCAAACTGGACTGGGATTCTGGGTGCTACAAAAGCACTGTGAATGCTCCCCCACCCGCCCCTTCTGCTGCCCTCGCGGCTGGAAAATCTCTCTTGTTGGAAGCCGCTTCACCCACTCTGCTGAGGCCAATTATGCTCCCATTGAAGGTGAAGATCTCGCAGTGGCGATGGCCCTAAACAAAGCTCGACACTTTGTACTCGGCTGCGACAACCTCATTGTCGCCGTGGATCATAAGCCACTGTTAAAAATCTTTGGCGACCGATCACTCCACGACATCACAAACCCAAGGCAGAAACATCTGTATTTTGGCCGGGTCTGACCTCAGCAATACATGACAAGAGAGCATCATGTCAACACTGCAACCGCAACGCCCCCTCCAACCCCAACCCCCCACCAACACTCACGGCCAGTCCCCAGTACCCATTTCAACACACCTGTGCAGATTTCTTCCACTACAAAGGCCAACACTACCTCGTGATTGTGGATCGATACTCCAACTGGCCTATCGTGGAACGCGCCGACAACGGATCCAAGGGCCTCATCACATGCCTCAAATCCGCATTCGTCACATTAGGCATTGCTGAGGAACTCACGTCAGATGGCGGCCCAGAATTCAGATCAGCGGATTTCCAACGCTTCTTAGCACAATGGGGAGTCCATCACAGAGCTCCGTCGCTTTCCCCCACAGCAACTGCAGAGCCGACATTGGCGTCAAAACCACCAAACGTCTCCTCATGGACAATATCGCTGCAGACGGATCATTAAACAACGACGCCTTCCAAAGGGCAATTCTGCAGTACCGGAACAGAGACACACGCGTCTCACCAGCACAATGTCTGTTTGGACGATCCATTCGGGACTTCATCCCCATCCTCCCTGTCCGATACGAACCTCACCACATGTGGCAGGACACACTAGCGCGCCGTGAAGATGCCTTGCGAGACCGCCACATCAAGTGCGCAGAGCGATTGTCAGAGCACACCAAACGCCTCCCACCACTGGTCGTCGGCGACAAAGTGAGAATCCAAAACCAGACTGGACCTCACCCATTGAAGTGGGACAGAACCGGCGTCATCATCGAAGTCCGTCAATTCGACCAATACGCCATCAGAATTGATGGATCCCGACGCATCACATTACGAAACCGCAAGTTCTTGCGAAAGTACATCCCTGCGATTGCTCCAATCGTCAACTACGGACGACTCCAACTTCCCTCGCCCCCACCACCAGATCTTGGACGCCCCCATTCCCCAACAATGGACAGCCAACCGTCTTCTGACCCAACACCTCCCACAACCCCTCACAAGGGCCACCCGGAACCGGTATACCTTGTGCCACAACACTCTCCGGCCCCGAACACTCCTCCCTCCTCTGACACCACTCCATCACTGGGGACAGGAACACCCACAGTCCATGACACACAACCCACACCTGACAGACCTGTCACCACAACCCCTGCACGCACTGTCCTCACTAGACCAGCCCGAGTCATCTTCCCCACCAAAGACAACACACCGCGCCGTTCTGGGCGGATGAGAAGCATGCCTAAGCATCTTCAGGATTACGTCCTTGACCCCTAAACACATCAGTGCCAACATGTCGTGCACGCTAGCGAACACCTCATGTCAAATCCTAGTCACATTTGCCACTAAAGCGGCCTATATCACAATGCTTGACCCATCAGTCTTTTGATTTTAAGATACTTTAACCTCCAAAGACTTGGGGGGAGATACATGATGTTCAGTTCCTAGCAGACGCTAACAGGGGAGACCACCGTCCTAACTCGCAACACAACTGAAGTGACCTCCCTTCACCAAAATGGCCTCACACGCAGCGTACCTTTCCGCGTGCATTCTACTTGCTAAAGTAAGTTTAATATTGCCACTTCTGATGCTGGATAAGTGA
>JAWQFJ010005311.1:7500-35169 GCA_034096865.1 Theodoxus fluviatilis
CATGAGGTCACATTTCAGATGACCTGCCTGCCTACTCAACCGTCGGACTCGACGGGAGAATCCAGAGCAATACCAGTTTAATATACCAACGCGCAAAACTATCATCCCTCATCTGTTCTTAACTGTAAGTCGCCTGTATGTGTGTCAAACTATTAATATTTGGCCCGCTTTTACAAACTGAGCTTTAATTCACAAAATGTGATTTTCAGAGATTTGTATTTTCAAAATCTGCAAAAAAAAGTATCTTATATTTGATATAACAATCAAACTTCTCGTCCAAAACAACTGTTTAAGTTATGCTCACTCAAATAGACGTGGCGTGCTGACGGCTATTTTGCGAAATCAAGGGTAAAAGATTTAACAACTTTATCCGCAGTTTTTCCTTAGCAACGGGCCTTTTTAATGCATGCATCAGCTCAACATTTGGCAGGTCGGTAGAGAAAATCTATTTCTGAACATAGAATGATAAATAAATGAAAAAGTATTTGATCTTGACAACAAATTATTGTTATTATTCAACTAAAATGCAAAACGGAGGAAGAGAATGTAAAGTACTTTTGATTGGGTATATGCAATAAAGTGCATTTTTGGTGGGGTTTTTTACTAGAAAGAAATTTTCAAAAATTCAGATTATGAAAATTCAGTGTATGTAGCATTCTTGCCAAAACGTCAAAATGCACAAAATGCACCCTCCTCACCTTTGTCAGCCTCTACTGCGTTTTTGCTGTGTGCGAGTTCAGACTCAGTTCGAGAAAATGGGTCACATATTTGTTTTTACCCTTTTAATACATATTATTGCATTATTGCACATGTAACTTTTTAGTTTTTGATATGTTGTCGGGCGAAATAAAGTTAAGTTTGAAGTTTAAACTCTCTCTCTCTCTCTCTCTCTCTCTCTCTCTCTCTCTCTCTCTCTCTCTCTCTCTCTCTCTCTCTCTCTCTCTCTCAAATTATTTAGTTTGACAGATGAAGTTAGTGTTACTGTAACAAGACTTGGCCCTCTCAGCATGCGTATATATTTGCGACAGGAAAGTGACATGCATGATTCACAAAAAGGCTACTCATCTAACCCCCCCAATCCCACACCATACCCCGCGCCCCTGACCCTTTATGTTTTCGCCTGTCACCCTGGCGCATGCAGAGGTACAGAAATCTTTATCAATATATTCGGTTTGTGGTTCAAGATCGAATACTATGTCTAGGAGTTTGTGCACGCAGCTTACATCATTCTCACACAGTGCGAAACAACACAAAAATGAGAACTCACGAAGAAATAACATTCAGTTTTAATCACGGAACTCCACTCGAATTGTAGTCAACAAATCAATCAAAAGGAGACAACAAGGTTTTATAGAAATCACTCACACACTCTCGTCTGATGTGTAATCCAAAATCCAAAATAATGGTTTAACATCCAATAAGGAAAATTACACAAAATCCCAAATGCACAACAGCACTGTGCTTTCACACAGCACTGGGTTTGTAGGAGGTACATTCTCACCACCAAAGAAAAGAAAAAGACAAGCGTCCTCAAGAGGGATGATCAGGAGGCGAGAAGCTGGACAGAGTGATTCACAGTCGTAGGGCAGGCGTGGGCTTGACGAGATGCAGTTCAGGCGGGAGCTGGCTTGGAAAGGCTTAAGCGGACGACGCGTAGATCAGGTATGGTTACGTCCACTGGGAATTCTTCCGCTGTATTCTTAGCCAAGGGCGTAATTTCAGATCTCTTCACTCACTGTCTCTCTGGCAACCGGAACATAGAGCAGAGAAAGCATCGCTCGCTCTGTGGTCTCATTCCTCCAACCTCTCCATGCCTATAGCTGGGATGTAAAATGTGGTATCACACCTCTTCGTTGTAACATAACATAACATGATGTGACATGCCATGACAGGACAGAACAGAATGGAGCAGAACGTAACGTACCGTAACGTAAACTGTAGAATAATAACTAATGTTGTACAAACAAAAATTCCCTAAACATCACAGAACGTTGCAATCAAGGGATTAAAAAGATATGAAGGTAAAGGGCTGCTTCGCAAGAGATTGGGATTACACTGCAGTTTTAGAAGAGTTAGAGTTTGAAATGCTACTTGCAGTTGGTGTCAAAGATCACAGGTCTGTACGTGTTTTGGGGCGACAAAGATCACAGGTCTGTACGTGTTTTGGGGCGACAAAGATCACAGGTCTGTACGTGTTTTGGGGCGACAAAGATCACAGGTCTGTACGTGTTTTGGGGCGACAAAGATCACAGGTCTGTACGTGTTTTGGGGCGACAAAGATCACCGGTCTGTACGTGTTTTGGGGCGACGGAATCTTTGGCTGCGAGATACGAGTCTGGGATGGAATGATGTGTGGAGGGGTTGATCTGCGTTACTCGTGATGACACGTGTCTTCTTTTGCACTCGAGTGTTATAGATCTGGCTGAAGGTTTCTGTGGGTGTATCATTGATGTTTTGTGCCTTCTTTACACATTGATTTAGAGTGTCGGTGCCTCTCTTGGTGATGTTACTTCCCCAACACATATAAATGCTTCAGCTGTCACTAAGCATTCTGAGATGTCCAAATAACAATTCTAATCAATTACAAAAACTTCCAGACACTAAATGCAAGACAACTAAGCTGGCTTCCAGTTCCTATCGGTGCCAAACATGTTAAAATACAAAAACCGCCATTTCTCACTAAATGTTAATTCAATATCCCTTCTAATTAACCAACATATGCAGATTCACATTTGCCTGCCCCTTATCAACCCCTAATGAGATAGATTTGCTATTTTCTATCTTTTTTCGTAATAAATTCCCACAATTCAACTTTTATTGCCAACGGAAACAATAGAAGGACGGATGAATGGATGGATGATGTTTTACGGCCTATCAGCCTTTGTAGGCTATGTAAGGCCATTAAGCACGAAAATCACTGGAACTGTTTAGAGTAAACGCAAAGTCACAGTGTCCCTAGTTATTCGCCTCTTACGAATCGCGTAGACAAATAGAAGGAACCTTCTCAAAGCTGACTTTGTCACACCACCTCACCTCCCCTTGCAATGACAGTCAACAGTTCATGCCACTCTTTTCTCCCAAGCTGCGTAGGTTTTTGTTTGCATCACTTGTCAATGATGTTTCTTGAGGTAGTCGTCATGCACATATTTTTGTTGATTTGTTGACATAGTTTTTGTTAATCACTACTAGAGACTCTACCATGACGGAAGGTTCAAAGCGTTTTACGTTTTCGCCAGTTTCAAGAACACAGCCTTGATATAACACTTGGGTTCAAAGTGTGGGGTGAGGACTTGCTTGCTGTGTTCACGCCATCGTTTTCAGGACGGAACACGGTGACATTGCGGTCTCGCGCATGCGCACGAAAATGCTTCATTGGCTCTGTTCGGCCTGGTGAAAAATAGCAGTTTTTAAACGCAATTTCTCGTAAACAAAGAGTGTTCTGACTAAACGAACTGAACCGATAGGTATAACTTTTCAAAATGTATCTGTTAATAGTACAAGTTGAGCGTGCTCTAGTGGATCTTTAAATGAAGTCGAAACTTCGGTGTATGAAGGGATGAAATGATAGGTTTCAAGGATGAAAGTGAGTTCTATTCATGCCTTCTTCTCTCGAAGGAAACGGAACACTGTTTTGACGCTTCCACGTCAAGGGACGAGGACGGGACGGAACTCTGTGTGCGTCCACCGAGTGTTACCCGATGCCTCTGTCGTCGTGATGGCGTCGCCAGTCTGCCCGTCATTCCCCAGTCTGCCCGTCATTCCCCACGCCACCTCAGCAGGTCTCCAGCCCTGCGTTGCGCTCCAGTGACAGATGGTTGACGAAGAGCTGTGGAGATCTATATTACGACGGGTTATCGTGCTACAGGTTGTTCGGATTCCAATGACACGTGCTTTGGCATTCCGTTTTCCAATGTGGAGTGCCTGGATGTCGTGACCCACCTCAGGTAACACGTGATTGAAATCTCCAGGCACGCCTGTTTGGCACTGGGCCTCGTGGTAGGGCTCCAGTTGCAAGAGCTTCCCATAATTAGCCTTTTCATTGTGGAGGAGGTCTCCTGTGCAGAGAGATTCCGACATTGCTCCTCACGGGAATGGGCTTCACAGCAGTCTGAAAGGGACTGAGCGTTAGGTGCTGCCTCACCAATATTGTCCTTTGAGTTACGGGACGAAGCAGGGAGTGACAGTGTGGGCACCTCCCTGGCGACGCTTCAGCAAGGTTATACTTGTTTCTCCAAGGCCTGCGTGGTCAGATGGAGTATATTGTCGGCAAGCCTGTATGTGCTTTGGTCAGAAAGTATGTGCTCTCAATAGACATGTGTTCTATGCTGGCACGTGTTTTCAGCATGCCTTTCTTCCGTGCTGTCAAATCACCTGCCTACCTTCCAAATACTGCAGATGATCGATGTTACCCCAACATAGGTGCACGTCTTGCGTGATAATTATCCCGTAGGCCCCAATGATGTTTATCCATAGACAAGTGATAGTTCAAATTGAACCTGATCATGACATTACGATGGCTTCCTTTCGTTTCTGATACACCATCCGTCGAATTAGCCATTTGGCAATATTTACGAAACATGCACCCCAAACACCTTTTTTCCCTCTGACAAATAATCAAAAGAGGCGAAGGGGACAATTTGGAATTGAGGGATACGTTACATGGCCTTACTTTCTCGAATGCTTTTCCAGCCTGAACCAACACAGCTCAAATATCAATGCTTTTGTGTTTTCCAATACAAATGTGCTGATGAATTCGCACACCCAGTAAGCAATGTCATCAGTGTGGTTAGAGCCGAAAATATTAATTTCATTCACCCACAGCTATCTCTTTCACTCACAGTAACTATTGTTGAATGTGTATTGTGTTGGGTGCTACTTCTACCTGTTGGGGGAAATATTAAAAATTAAAATAAAATAAAAATAATTCACCAAGTCATCATCACACAAAGGGGTGAGGGGGTGGGGGGTGGGGAATGGGTGCTGGAGACAGCTAGGCTTCAATCAATATGAATTATGCACTTACAACAGATTTTTATGTATATGTTGTTTTTCTGTTAAACAATGCACAGACAATTTGCAAATGTAAACTGTTTTTTTAACATGTTCTACACTTGTTTGTTTCAGTCAGTACAGATACACAGGCAGTTGGCGAGATTCATTTGGGGATTCTTGAGCAAGAGCATCCGAGTGGTCTTGCCAGCCTGTGCTGTGTCCAAGATCCGAGTCACATTATCAAGTCAGAATGGGCAGTATGTTGTCTACCTGGAAACATAAAGGCAAAATTAGTGTTAGTTTGCTCTTTAAAGAATTAATTTAACTGTACATAACTAACTCTAGCAATGATTTGTTACTTATGTACGTGGGAGTGTTTCCTGCTTGAGCTCTAATTAGTGTATACCTATACGTACCATCATGTAAATAACTTGATTATCAGGAGTGTGTATTAGTAACTTTACGAGCAGCCTCAATTTTGAGATTGTTGTGACAGATGCTTTGTCTTGTGGCAGCGACTCCCAGACATGCTTGGATGCCTGTTGTTGTTCCAGTGAAATAAGAACTCATGTGAGTCATTGTGATTGGATTAAAAAGAAAAGGGAGAGGTGACTGTGCTATTCTACAAGAATGCGCTTCTGATGAGAATACAGCGCCCGAGTCATATAGTATAACATAAACACTTACTCGAATTTTTCACCTTCTGTGTCCTCTGTAGAACTGGGCTGATAGTATAAAAATTCCCAATTGTCGCTGTCACAGTCCATGGGCAGACTTGGGTGTTCATGGTCAGGTGCAGACTGGGCCTGAGTGTTTAAAAAAGCTACATTAAAATACTGTCTCTTTTTACTGGCTCGACAGGAGGAATAGAAGAAAAAACATGACCACAAACATCTCATTGTGAAAAAGTAAGAGCAAGGAGCGTAAGAATGATTTCCAGTGCCTGTAAAACTGCTCCAGACTTCCATGAACCAGATCCATGTTGCACTGTGTGCTAACATGACGGATCTCACAGTTTGCGTGAGTGCCTGTTTGATGTCAATTAGTAAAAACAATTGGAAACAAGACATCCGTATGATTTCTTTTCATGGCAGTTACATTGCACAGATAGAAAATCAAACCACCTAGACATTTTGAAATAAATTATTAAGAGACCACTCATCTGATAGCATTACAAACAAATTGCTTTCACAAACACCACATACAAAGAGAAAGTTCACACACATTTTTAATGTATGCACAGAAAACATTAAAAGTGACGACAAGGCCGTCAAGACCAACAAAAAGAATAAGTACTTTATTACCTTTATGTCGCACAAAGTAGCTTTCGCGCACTCACACTTTTTTATTTCTTTTCTTTGCTTTTGTGTGTTCCGAACACTGGAAAACAGGTGAGAAAAATAAAACAATAATAAACTGAGCTATGTGATTGAATGGTTGCAGGCATGACCTGTAGTCGTTTGAGGCTAGTGGGTGTGGTGCTTGCAGCTACACAGTTCCTAGAGTTGCATCCTTGAGCAAAATGCTTTACTCACATTGCTTCTTCCCGCCCAGGAGTAACACCAGGTACCTGAGAGATCAATGATAGCACACCGGAGTGCAATAGGCCCTTGAGTGCAGGAGTAACACCAGGTACCTGAGAGATCAATGATAGCACACCGGAGTGCAATAGGCCCTTGAGTGCAGGAGTAAAACCAGGTACCTGAGAGATCAATGATAGCACACCGGAGTGCAATACGCCCTTGAATGCAGGAGTAACACCAGGTACTTGAGAGATCAATGATAGCACACCGGAGTGCAATAGGCCCTTGAGTGCAGGAGTAACACCAGGTACTTGAGAGATCAATGATAGCACACCGGAGTGCAATAGGCCCTTGAATGCAGGAGTAAAACCAGGTACCTGAGAGATCAATGATAGCACACCGGAGTGCAATACGCCCTTGAATGCAGGAGTAACACCAGGTACTTGAGAGATCAATGATAGCACACCGGAGTGCAATACGCCCTTGAATGCAGGAGTAACACCAGGTACTTGAGAGATCAATGATAGCACACCGGAGTGCAATAAGCCCTTGAATGCAGGAGTAACACCAGGTACTTGAGAGATCAATGATAGCACACCGGAGTGCAATACGCCCTTGAATGCAGGAGTAACACCAGGTACTTGAGAGATCAATGATAGCACACCGGAGTGCAATAAGCCCTTGAATGCAGGAGTAACACCAGGTACCTGAGAGATCAATGATAGCACACCGGAGTGCAATAGGCCCTTGAGTGCAGGAGTAAAACCAGGTACCTGAGAGATCAATGATAGCACACCGGAGTGCAATAAGCCCTTGAATGCAGGAGTAACACCAGGTACCTGAGAGATCAATGATAGCACACCGGAGTGCAATAAGCCCTTGAATGCAGGAGTAAAACCAGGTACCTGAGAGATCAATGATAGCACACCGGAGTGCAATAAGCCCTTGAATGCAGGAGTAACACCAGGTACCTGAGAGATCAATGATAGCACACCGGAGTGCAATAAGCCCTTGAATGCAGCCTTGAGACAACATACGGTGGGAATCCTCCCCAGGGAGTGGAAATGGTGCTGGTACTTGATCATATGCATCATAAACGTGTTTGTTGTCAGCTGCCAGTGAAACAATTATCGTGGTCCAGTAGTCAAAGGATAAAGTGATAAGTGATAAGTTGCTGCCTAAAACCACGCCTTTACCTTTCATCAAGTAAATCTTTCTCTCTCCCCCTCTCCCCCTCTCCCACGCCCCCCCCCCCCTCTCTCTCTCTCTCTCTCTCTCTCTCTCTCTCTCTCTCTCTCTCTCTCTCTCTCACACACACACACACACACACACACACACACATACAGAGAGAGAGAGAGAGAGACAGAGACAGAGAGAGAAAGAGACAGACAGACAGACAGACACACACACACACACACACAGACAGACAGACAGACAGACAGGCAGAAAGGCAGGCAGACAGACAGACAGACAGACAGACATTTGATTATCACTTTCTGTATCGGCTGCGCAGGTGTTACAGTAGAACACTGATATAACGAACAAGGTCATGCAAATTTTAAAATAAAAATAACAGTAATTCTTTATATCCGTTAGCTGTCATAATTATAGAATGAAAGGGACATGGAATAGAGGCAAAGGAAAAGGTTCGTTATATCCGATAATTATTTTAAAGCGTGTTCGTCATAAGTGTCTTCTACTGAACATCCTTATCTTCCTCTACAGTTACTTTTCCTGCGCAGCTGCGCATTTTTCCGTGCAGTTTGGCATTCCATGTCAACAGATTCACTTGACGGGGTGTGTACAATCTGACTTGTGGTTGTGTAATCTTCCAGTGCCACTGCCAATTCCGAAACTGATGTAAACAGAATAGTACATGTATGTTCCAGGAAGCACTCTGCTAACGGAATGGTTCATGTTTTTTTTGGCTAACGATTAAACAATTTACAATTTGGCTTTAAATAAATGACAGTCAAGCTTCTTCAATTAATAAAAATCTATTAACAAGCATTCTGTACACGAGACTGAATGCAGTTATGATTTGCTACACAATAATGCATTTGCACAACACAAATCAGTGAGGTTCAAATTACTGCAACTTCTGCAGTGATGAGCAAGTATCATGCCTAAATTTATTTTATCAGTCCTCAATACAGAATTACTTTACCAAGTTTATGACAAAAATTGCATATATTAAAGTTTTTGTAGAGAACTTTCTCGTTAAATTCATCAAAACCTATCACAATTCACTTTCAGTATTAACCCTATACAAGTAGACATCATCATCATCAACCCTTAAATCTGTTTTGTTGACCCATGTTAGTTGTGCCTCTCTTGCTTAGAACAAACCACACACAAAAATTAACAATATTGTGAATTACAGGATCAATAAAGCATGAAATAGAACTGATGTGGATGAGTACATTCCAGTTTCAACTGAATCAAATAGAATGTAGTAGAAATGTATCTGACATTGTTATTATGCTACTAGTGGAGTTTGATATAGGGCCTACTATATTATGAATTAACATTTACACCTTTAGAAGACAGTGTAATAATATCGCACTTACCCTCTTGTGTTTTCTCTTCACATATGATTCTCTAACGCATGTCACACCCCGTTTTGAAGACATGACACTTCATGTCACTGCATGCGTCGGCGGTCACTGGACTTGAGGCAGCCTGACTTGTCGAAACACTCGTTGTTGACAAATCGAACTTCCCCTCTCTTTCAGTCTCCTACCCGCGATTCTCGTCGTTTTCGGCAGCTCATGTTTCTGTTGTCATGGGACTGCCGTTGGCAATAACGCCCTAGCTTCTTGGGCAGTCCCATCTCCTCTGCCAGAGGCGGGTTTCAAAATGCGAAGATCTCGGTAGATCTACGTAGATCTCGCCGAATGGGCAGTTTCATTCTTTGCTTGCTAGCGAGCCAATCGAAGACGAGCGTAGATTGAGCGAGGCAGCTTGAGAGGTGCCTAGCTTTTAAGATTCGAGACAAAAGTTCGGCGTGGATGCGTTGACCTGCATTCGATGTGTAAACTGTAGGAGGTTTCACGATCTGTTAATGCATTCAACATACACCTTTGATAAATTAATGCTGTGCATGGCTTATATTTTCTTTGGATGGGTTGCTAGTATCTCGAAATAGAGCGTTTTCTGAATGAACCGGCAACACGTCGGCCATTGAAATGTGGCTAGTTCACCTCTTGTCGTGACGTCTACGCATGCGCATTACTTCGTCACGTTGGGTAGTTTCTTTTTTAGCTAGCTCTTACTGCGAAGCAAGGTCTTGCGACCAAGATCGACTACCTATTTTGAAACCCGCCCCAGGCGCTGCGAAACTAGGTAGCAGTTGGGCGCGAAGTGCTTGCTGCAGCTCACCGAATTTATCGTCTGCACAAAGTTTGCACGACATACGCTCACAAATTGAACCCACTGTCAATTCAGTGACGAGTCTCGTGGAAATCTATGGATGCCCACTCCGTCATCACTTCTCAGTATACATTCTGCTACGGCACACCGCTTGCCACATCGTTTTCCCGAGCGGTTTGGCGTCGATGTTGCCATGTTATCTCCACGCATTGGCGGTACGGTGCGCATACTCAGGTCGCATCACTTCCTGTGTGGGCGGAAATGATAAAATTTGACGGTGAGCTTTTCAGAAAGTAAAATTAAAAATCGAAATTGACTTTTTGGGTCAACTGAACACAATGATTCATGTATTTACTACTATGTTTGAGCGAGTGCTCTAGTGGATTTTTAATGGGATTTTGAGGATTTGCCAAGTGTCCGAAGTTCAAGTAGACTCCGGTAATTGTGTTTATTGAAGTCCGATGTATACTCGGACGAAGTAGACGGACGCGACATCTCGAATGGTCATAACTCCCTCTTTCGTTCGGGAATCGCGAAAAGTCCAGGCTGTAATTTTCAACATCTCATCCAATTCCGTAAATTTGTATGCAACAGTCCCCGAAAACAGTTTGCTGTCCACTTCAGCCTTTGTTCACCTCGGGTACTTAAAATAAAAACCTTAAACACGTCACACAGACTGTCACACAACACTCAGGCACGTCAAAGAATGTCACACAACTGCTTAAGCCACGTCATACAAGAACACAAAGCCGAGCCACAGATCACAGACTAACACACAACACTGCGGCACGTCACACTGGCACACAGCACCGAGCCACGTCATGCAGACTGTCACACAACATTGAAACACGTTACACAGACACATAAGACTAAGCCATGTTACTAAGTCACATAACACTGAGCTACGTCACGCAGCCACACAGCACTCAGCCATGTCACACAGTCACACAAACACTAAACTACATCACTCAGTCTTACAACACGGAGCTACGTCACACAACTACACAACACTCGGGCATGTCATTCAGTCGCACAACACTGAGCTATGTCACAGAGTCACACGACACTAAGCCACGTCACACAACACCGGAGCACATCACAGTCACACAACAAGGAGCCACGTCACGCAGTAACACAACACTCGGACACGTCACACCGTCACACAACACTAAACCATCACATAATCACACAACACTAAGCAACGTCCCACAAGCACACACCACTGAGCCACATCCCACAGTCACACAACACTCAGGCACGTCACACTGTCACACGACACTTAGGCACGTCACACGACACTTAGACGCGTCATGCATTTACATAACACTCAGGCACGCCACACAGTCACACAACACTCAGGCACGTCACATAGTCACACAACACTCAGGCGCGTCACACAGTCACACAACACTCAGGCGCGTCACACAGTCACACAACACTCATACACGTTACACAGGCACACAACACTAAACATCACACAATCACAAAACACTAAGCAACGTCTCACGGGCACACACCACTGAGCCACATCCCACGGTCACACAACACTCAGGCACATCACACTGTGACACGACACTTAGGCACGTCACACAGTTACATAGCCCTAACACACGTCACACAGTCAACACGACATTTAGGCACGCCACACAGTCACACAACACTACGACACGTCACAATGTCACACAACACTCAGACACGTCACGCAAACACAACGCTAAGAAATGTCACACCGGCATACACCACAGAGCCATGTCACACCGACACACAACACTGAGCCTCGTCACACCGACACACAACACTGAGCCTCGTCACACCGACACATAACACTGAGCCATGCCACACCGACACATAACACTGAACCACGTCACACAGACACACATCACTTAGGTACGTGCCACTGTCACACATCACTGCGACACGACACGCAACATTTAGCCACGGTATACAGTCACACATCACTTAGGCACGTGACACTGTCACACATCACTTAGGCATGTCACACATCATAAAGGCACGTCAGTCACGCAACAGTCAGGCATGTCACAAAGTCAAAACACTAAGGCACGTCACACAACACTGCGGCACGTTACACAGTCACAGCACTGAGGCACGTCACGCAGTCACACATCACTGAGTCACGTCACACAGTCACAAAACACCGAGGCACGTCACGCAGTCACACAACACTGAGGCACGTCACGCAGTCACAAAACACTGAGGCACGTCACGCAGTCACACAACACTGAGGCACGTCACGCAGTCACACAACACTGAGGCACGACACGCAGTCACACAACACTGAGGCACGTCACGCAGTCATACAACACTGAGGCACGTCACGCAGTCACACAACACTGAGGCACGACACGCAGTCATACAACACTGAGGCACGACACGCAGTCACACAACACTGAGGCACGACACGCAGTCATACAACACTGAGGCACGTCACACAGTCACATAATATTTAGGCACGTCAAACAGTCACACAATACTAAAGCACGTAACGCAGTCACACAGTCGCATAACATTTAGGCACCTCACACAGTCACAACACTTAGACACATAACGCAGTCACACAACACTTCACGTAACGCAGTCACACACTTCACGTAACGCAGTCGCACAACACTTCACGTAACGCAGTCGCACAACACTTCACGTAACGCAGTCGCACAACACTGAGAGAGAGAGAGAGAGAGAGAGAGAGAGAGAGAGAGAGAGAGAGAGAGAGGGAGAGAGAGAGGAGAGAGAGAGAGAGAGAGAGAGAGAGAGAGAGAGAGAGAGAGAGAGAGAGAGAGAGAGAGAGAGAGAGAGAGAGAGAGAGAGAATGCTCTGTCTGTTTGCACCTTGTATAGACGTTCTTTAAAGTACTCCACATGCAAACACTCTTTTTACGAAGCCAGAGCAAATTTGGATGAAGTATTTCTTCAGACCGTACAACTTGCATAATCCCTTTTTAGTTTTGCTTGATCTTGTTGGGTACTCTCATAGGGCGGCAGGCCGCTCTGTCAGCCTCTACATCATGCGAGCGGGCACCCCTGTCATCCGAAATCATCTGGCTTGTGGCACTTATTAGCTTTTTGCCATTCTCTGATGATGGCGAGCATGCAAAGCATACTCTGGAGGGCGTTTGCACTGCCTGGGTGAGTAAGATCATGCTAGAGCCTGGGGAGGCTCACTAACGCTTCTGTCTGCAGGAAGAGGACATTTCTAGAGATTTTCTAGGATCGCTGGCAACGCCTGAACACGGGGGTCTTGCAAGCTTCCTCCGTGCCAGCTTTGTCTGAGAAAGGTCAAGGCCGTGGCTATTTTTCCGACCTCTGGAAAGCGCAACTGCTCTGCTAGTCCTTACTACCACTACGGTCTCACTCTCCCAATCGGCTCTCCTCCCATGGGGGAGTGCGGACCCCCACTTTTGAAACGTGGCACTGGCCTTCTCTCTGGAGCATCAGTCTCAGTTATGATTACTTGTATCTCTTACACAAGTGTCTTTGAATATTCCTGTAAAAATAAATGTCCGCTAAGAATCGCATCACAAGAAGTGGTTCAGTTATTGACAAAAACACAACTCTGATGCTTATTCAGTAATACACACACAAACAGTAAAGCGCACTTTGGAAACATCTCTGTTCTATGTGTATCAACCAATCAATTCTCTCTCTCTCTCTCTCTCTCTCTCTCTCTCTCTCTCTCTCTCTCTCTCTCTCTCTCACGTTGCTAAAATTGTAAGCAGAGATGAAAAACACGGCATCCAACTTATGCCTGGTAACACTACTGTGTATTCATTACTGTTTGCAGATGATATAGTGCTTTTATCCGATACAGCTGTTGGGTTACAGAACCAGATTAATTCGCTTATCAAAGGAGCAGATGCACTTGGCCTGAAGGTAAATAAAGACAAAACCAAGGTAATGGTGTTTAGGAATGGTGGACATTTGGCCCAGCACGACAGATGGTACTTAGGTGACTACGTTTTAGAGATCGTCCCTGAATACAGGTACCTTGGGTCGCTGTTCACCACCAAAGTCTCCTTCAAAATGCTTCAGTCGGACCTATTGTTGCGAGCGAAAGCTAGTGCAACTCAAGTCATTAGATGTATCAGGAAGTTGCAATGTTTATCACCCGATGCATTTTTCAAAATGTTTGACGCCCAGGTTGCTAGCATACTGCTGTATTCCTCTGAAATATGGGGTATTTACGACGGTTCCGTCATTGAATCTGTTCATCTAGAAATCTTAAAGAGATTTTTAAACCTACCCGTTATGGCACCAAACAAAATCGTTTATGGGGAAACTGGAAGGTATCCACTTCGTATAAATGGACTACTCCGCTCAATTAGATACTGGTTGAAAGTGTTGAGGATGGAAAATGTACGTTACCCGAACATGGTGTACAGAATGATGTTGAGTTCAAATAATCAAGGAAGTTGGGCATGTAAGATCAAAGAATTACTGTACAAATATGATTTTGGACAAGTATGGGAAAACCAGAATGTAACAAATGAACGTGCTTTCATTAGAGAACTAAAAAGACGTATGATTTTAGACTTTAAAGATGAGTGGACCATGGTCTTGGAAAATAGTTCTAGATAAACATTTTATAGGATAATCAAACCTATTTGGAGGAAAGAGAGGTATTTGTTTGCTTTAGACAAAAAGCCCTTTAGAGATGTCTTCATCAGCTTCCGGGCAGGATTTAGTGAACTGTACATCCATAAACTTAGATATTCCAATGATGATTCCGATAAATTATATATATGCCCTGCTTGCAGAGAGGAAGTTGAATGTGAAGTGCACTTTCTCCTTGCTTGTCCAGTGTATGAAGATCTGAGAGAGAGATATGCCTCAATGCTCAGTAACACGTACACAAGAGAGGAACTGGGAACCCTATTGTCCACCCAGGACTGCATTACAATACGTTCATTAGCTATGTTCATGTATTATGCATTTAAGAGAAGACAAGATGCTGTAAAGATTGCTGCTGCAGATGCTTCAATTTTGTAAGTTGTGAATGGCCTGTGGCCTAACAAATAAACCGTTCGTTCGTTCGTTCTCTCTCTCTCTCTCTCTCTCTCTCTCTCTCTCTCTGAGCGAGTGCGTCTGTGTGTACACCTCTGTGTGCATGTGTATGCGTTTCTGTCTGCCTTTCTGTCTGCCTATCTGTCTGCCTGCTTACCATTCCCTCGTCCACCACCACCATCTCTCTCTCTCTCTCTCTCTCTCTCTCTCTCTCTCTCTCTCTCTCTCTCTCTCTCTCTCTCTCTCTCTCTCTCTCTCTCTCACTCAGCGGTTTGCGCTCGCGCCGGTAGGACGTCTTTCCCTCGCTCCGGCCAGTTTACAGTATAGTGTAATTATAGTTAGCATCATGCCAGTCGCTGGACTTCCAGCTGCCCTGGAGGCACTGCTGACATCCCTGCTAGCAACGGAGGAACCCTCTAGTTGGAAAGTAGGCGGTGAGCCTGGAAGCGTTGTTGTTGTGTTGAGGTTCAGGCAGCACGACGGACAGCCATTACTCACGAGTGAACGGCGCGGATTTTGGAGAAGGAAACCACCAGCACAGAGACGTAGGGACCAACGCCGAGCAGAAAAACATCGTCAGAAGGGTGAGCAGAGCCATGCTAATGCCTTTTCGATTCAAAATCAATCTGAATTCAATGTCGTAAAAATTGTTGCCGACCCTGTACCTGCACGAAATCCTCGCTCCCATGTGCCGGCGGAATGCGTCACCGTGTCATCCGTGACCTCTGACCCCTCGAACTCTGTCAACCACCATGAGGAAAAAGCTGCCTCAGTTCCGAACAAGGAACCACTTGCCACAGAAATGCCAACACTTCAAAATGACTCTCACGGTGCTACAAAACCACCTCGTAGCAACGAAGCAACAGTGGAAGACTTTCAAAACGTGATGAGCAAGGTTTCTGAGGGCATTTCTTGTGCCTTGCAGGAGCAAATGAGTGCACTGAGAAGTGGAGTTGCCGAGGCTTGTGCTGTGTCAGATCTAACTCCGCCTCTACCGTCGACCTCTGCCGTTCGTCCGAGGGATCGTGAAACGTCCCACTACAAGACCTGCCTTTCGTCCCCGACAGGAGCTCCAAGGCTGACCCAATCTACGCTTCGTCTTCGATCAGCTGTTCGCCAGCGTGACAGGGATGCTGCCAGCGAAAGAATCCAGAAACGAGCTGGACGCCGCCGACGCGACAACAGCCCACACGGGCTGCATGGAGAACGTGAACTTTCTCATTGAGACTATTCACCCGTGCGCGCTTCCTAAACTGGTTGCCAGTTTTTGATGTACTTCTTGTACATAATTGTGCTCTGTTCGCGTTTTTCTCGCCAATGTAATAGGCCGGTGGCCTACACATTAAACTTGTTCAGTTCAGTTCAGTTCAGTTCAGTTCTCTCTCTCTCTCTCTCTCTTCTCTCTCTCTCTCTCTCTCTCTCTCTCTCTCTCTCTCTCTCTCTCTCTCTCTCCCTCTCTCTCTCATATTCATGCACGCACTCACATACACACATTCTTACACACGCACGTATGCATACAAACACATTCACACACAGTCGAACACATATTCATTTGATGTATTCAAAACGTTAGAAAGGCTTTTATTTTAGCTTGTTAATTTGAGGACAACGAGGTTTTGACCGCGCATTATCGTCAGACTGGTTGCATCCTTGTTTGGCATTTGTGACGCCAAACAGTCCAGCTCACATGAGGGCGTCTGCACATGAGAGCTGCCTGACGTCAGTGTGCCATAAAGATGGCTGCACCTTGCCTCCAAATCGGGACCTTGCACCCTGACCCTTCTCTATTCGTTGCTCTGCTGTGATCTTCGTGACGGCACGTCGTCCGCCTTCAGTGCGCTCTGCTGGCTTTGTCTACCAACCCAGGATCTTCCCTTTTTTCCCTTCGAGATACAACGCCTTTTCGTCAGATGAGCGCATCCTGTCACTTCCAGTGCGAGGCCAGCCTCATTCAGTGGACTTGGGTGCACGATGGGGTTCCACCGCTCATTCCAGACATGCATAGGTTTCATCTTGCTCTACACGGCTCCAGTTTAGTAGGCAATAGACTGACCTAGTGGGTCTCTCCACTGCTGTTAGATGCAATGCGTGGCACTGAGATGGTCGTATGTGCACATTTACGTTTAGAGGATGCTTCTGAAAGTATTACAAGCAAATGATTGATTAACTCAGGTACACTCGTGTGTAGGGTGGAATGGTGCCGTCTCAGACTTCTTTAACTGATCGGTTGGCGTGAGGCAGGGAGCAGTCGAGTCTACGATAAGATTTGCTTATTTATTAAATACGTTGCTATGTATATACGCAAACATGGACGGCATGGTGTGCAAATTTTACCCGGGCACACAGAAATGTTTTCACTCATTTTTACATATGATGTAGTTCTTCTTTCTACAACACTAGTTGGCTTGCAGTGTCAGATAGACAGTCTGTATATATCATGCATCTAAAATTCTTGGCCTCTGCATTAATATTGATAAAACAAAAGTCATGGTCTTTCGGAGGGGTGGATTTCTAGGCAGGGGTGAGAGGTGATCTCTGGGATGCAGGGACCTAGAAGTTGGTAATCAATATAAGTACTTCAGTTTTGTACTCACCACAAAACTGTCAATATCTTCTGCCCTGGAGAGCCTGTCTGTGAAAGCCACACACAAAAATTGTACAGTTGATCAAGACAATGTGGAATCTTCACACCACGAATGTGGCAGTTTTCTTCCGATTGGATGATGCTCAAGTGCAACCTTCATTGCTCTACGGGTCGTAACTGTGGAGATTGGAAAGGAGATATAGCATAGAAAAAATCCACATATGTTTGCATGTAAGCGTTTGTTATGTATCTGTGAAAACTCCTAATGCTATGTGTAGTTGTGAACTGGGGAGATACCCAAAGTACATTAACACCACAAAAGGAGCAGTGAGGTACTGGTTGCGGCCGTGTAGAATGACGGTGGACAGGCTGCCAAAGCAGGCCTACCTTACTGATGCCGAAAGAAAAAGCTTCCAAGTTGAATTGGACAAATTTAGAACAATGCTTGTCAAGACTTGGGTTTGGTTAAATGTGGGCTAATTGTGGACGTGTAAATGAACATTCCTTTGTTCGATCTCTCAAGCGTAGGATGCGTGACTGTTATCAACAACAATGGCACATGAACATTAACGAAAGTGATCGGTTCGTACTGTACAGATCTTTCAAGAGAACGCTACAGTTTGAAAGCTATTTAAATGACATCAATGTAAAAATAATTGGGGATGCATTTATACATTTTTGCTTAGGCAACATTGCACTTGGATCAAATCTGCGAAATCCTGTGAATAATGTAGACAGAGAATGTTCCTTGTGCAAAGAATATGAAGATGAATGTACTTTTCTACTCCACTGCAATAAATATGGAGAATTTAGAGAAAATATAATTTGAAGCATCTAAATGAATCAAGTTGCACTAATGTTGCAAACCTGATAATTGGACATGGGATAAGGAAAACACGAGATGTGTAGTATGAGAAACGTTCTAATGTCATTCTTTCTATATGTATCATATTACATTTTGGCAAACTTCTTCTTCTTTTTTTTTTTTGGGGGGGGGGGGGGGGTACTGTGTGGGTCGTCTGCCGAAATTAAGACAATCAATCTTTTTCCATCTCCAAACCTCCCGTCCAAGCGGTCAGTCTCCCAGGTCACTGGCATTCCCAGGCCCCACGGTGTCTGACCCTCGTTCTTGCTGCACTCTTGGAGGGGGACAGCATTGTGGCAACCCGTGTCAGGGGTCAGTCTTCCAGGTCACTGGCATTCCCAGGCCCCACGGTGTCTCACCCTCGTTCTTGCTGCACTCTTGGAGGGGGACAGCATTGTGGCAACCCTGTCAGGGGTCAGTCTCCCAGGTCACTGGCATTCCCAGGCCCCACGGTCTCTCACCCTCGTTCTGGTTGCATTCTTGGAGGGGACAGCATCGTGGCAATTCTGTCAAGGGTCAGCCTGCCAGGCCACTGGCATTGCCAGGCCCTCCTGTTCTCACCCTGATTCTGGACGCATTCTTCGAGGGTGTCCTGAACGTCTCTCCTATTCTCTGTTTTGCTTTCTCTGCCCATCTGTCTATTTTAATCACATGGAAGGGCATTTTTCTACAGAGGAGTTAGCTTCCGGTCTAGGTATGAAGTCCCCCGTAACTGAACCCTCTATTGTGCAGGGAGGGCGCACACAGAGAGCGCAGGGAGGGCGCACAGAGAGAGCGCAGGGAGGGCGCACAGAGAGAGCGCAGGGAGGGCGCACAGAGAGAGCGCAGGGAGGGCACACACAGAGAGCGCAGGGAGAGGTCACAGGGAGGGCGCACAGAGAGAGAGCGCAGGGAGGGCACAGGGAGGGCACACACAGAGAGAGCGCAGGGAGGGCGCACAGAGAGAGCGCAGGGAGGGCGCACAGAGAGAGCGCAGGGAGGGCGCACAGAGAGAGCGCAGGGAGGGCGCACAGAGAGAGCGCAGGGAGGGCGCACAGGGAGGGCGCACAGAGAGAGCGCAGGAAGGGCGCACAGAGAGAGCGCAGGGAGGGCGCACAGAGAGAGCGCAGGGAGGGCGCACAGAGAGAGCGCAGGGAGGGCGCACAGAGAGCGCAGGGAGGGCGCACAGGGAGGGCGCACAGAGAGAGCGCAGGAAGGGCGCACAGAGAGAGCGCAGGGAGGGCGCACAGAGAGAGCGCAGGGAGGGCGCACAGAGAGAGCGCAGGGAGGGCACACAGAGAGAGCGCAGGGAGGGCACACAGAGAGAGCGCAGGAAGGGCGCACAGAGAGAGCGCAGGGAGGGCGCACAGAGAGAGCGCAGGGAGGGCGCACAGAGAGAGCGCAGGGAGGGCGCACAGAGAGAGCGCAGGGAGGGCACAGGGAGGACGCAGGGAGGGCGCACAGAGAGAGCGCAGGGAGGGCGCACAGAGAGAGCGCAGGGAGGGCGCACAGAGAGAGCGCAGGGAGGGCGCACAGAGAGAGCGCAGGGAGGGCACAGGGAGGACGCAGGGAGGGCACAGGGAGGGCGCACAGAGAGAGCGCAGGGAGGGCGCACAGAGAGAGCGCAGGGAGGGCGCACAGAGAGAGCGCAGGGAGGGCGCACAGAGAGAGCGCAGGGAGGGCACACAGAGAGAGCGCAGGGAGGGCGCACAGAGAGAGCGCAGGGAGGGCGCACAGGAGAGAGCGCAGGGAGGGCACACAGAGAGAGCGCAGGGAGGGCGCACAGAGAGAGCGCAGGGAGGGCGCAGGGAGGGCGCAGGGAGGGCGCACAGAGAGAGCGCAGGGAGGGCGCACAGAGAGAGCACAGAGAGAGCGCAGGGAGGGCGCACAGAGAGAGCGCAGGGAGGGCGCACAGAGAGAGCGCAGGGAGGGCGCACAGAGAGAGCGCAGGGAGGGCGCACAGAGAGAGCGCAGGGAGGGCGCACAGAGAGAGCGCAGGGAGGGCGCACAGAGAGAGCGCAGGGAGGGCGCACAGAGAGAGCGCAGGGAGGGCGCAGGGAGGGCGCACAGAGAGAGCGCAGGGAGGGCGCACAGAGAGAGCGCAGGGAGGGCGCACAGAGAGAGCGCAGGGAGGGCGCACAGAGAGAGCGCAGGGAGGGCGCACAGAGAGAGCGCAGGGAGGGCGCAGGGAGGGCGCAGGGAGGGCGCACAGAGAGAGCGCAGGGAGGGCGCACAGAGAGAGCGCAGGGAGGGCGCACAGAGAGGGCGCAGGGAGGGCGCACAGAGAGAGCGCAGGGAGGCGCACAGAGAGAGCGCAGGGAGGGCGCACAGAGAGAGCGCAGGGAGGGCACAGAGAGAGCGCAGGGAGGGCGCACAGAGAGAGCGCAGGGAGGGCACACAGAGAGAGCGCAGGGAGGGCGCACAGAGAGAGCGCAGGGAGGGCGCACAGAGAGAGCGCAGGGAGGGCGCAGAGAGAGCGCAGGGAGGGCGCACAGAGAGAGCGCAGGGAGGGCGCACAGAGAGAGCGCAGGGAGGGCGCACAGAGAGAGCGCAGGGAGGGCACAGAGAGAGCGCAGGGAGGGCACACAGAGAGAGCGCAGGGAGGGCGCACAGAGAGAGCGCAGGGAGGGCACACAGAGAGAGCGCAGGGAGGGCACAGGGAGGGCGCACAGAGAGAGCGCAGGGAGGGCGCACAGAGAGAGCGCAGGGAGGGCGCACAGAGAGAGCGCAGGGAGGGCGCAGAGAGAGCGCACAGAGGAGCGCAGGGAGGGCACAGAGAGAGCGCAGGGAGGGCGCACAGAGAGAGCGCAGGGAGGGCGCACAGAGAGAGCGCAGGGAGGGCGCAGGGAGGGCGCACAGAGAGAGCGCAGGGAGGGCACAGGGAGGACGCAGGGAGGGCGCACAGAGAGAGCGCAGGGAGGGCGCACAGAGAGAGCGCAGGAGGGCGCACAGAGAGAGCGCAGGGAGGGCGCACAGAGAGAGCGCAGGGAGGGCGCACAGAGAGAGCGCAGGGAGGGCACAGGGAGAGAGCGCAGGGAGGACACACAGAGAGAGGGCCAAGGGGAAGGGAGGGCACGAGAGGAAAGCGCAGGAGGAGGCACAGGAGAGCAGGGAGGGCGCACAGAGAGAGCGCAGGGAGGGCGGCACAGAGAGGAGCGCAGAGGGGAGGCGCACAGAGAGAGCGCAGGGAGGGCGCACAGAGAGAGCGCAGGGAGGGCACAGGGAGGACGCAGGGAGGGCACAGGGAGGACGCAGGGAGGGCGCACAGAGAGAGCGAAGGAGTGCGCAACAGAGAGAAGATAAAAGAGAAAAAAAGGAGAAAAAAAAAAAAACAAAGGAGAGACGCAGGGAGGGGGAGAGAAAGGCCCAAGAAAAGAGAATCCGCGGGAAAAGAAAAAAAGGGGGGAAAAGGAAAGACGAGAAAAAGAAAGGAAAGAGGGGAAGACAGGGGGGAGAAAGGAGGGGGGGGGGGGGGAGGGGGGGGGTAGAATGAGAGGGGGGGAAGAAAAAGGGAGAGGGGGAGGGAAAAAAGCGGGGGGAAGAGAGGACAAAAAAAAAAGACCAGTACGAGGATAAGAAAAAAGGGGGGAAGGGGAAAAGAAGGGGTGGGGCAGAAAAAAGAAAAAAGAAAGAGGAGAAGGAGGGGGAAGGGAAAAGGGGGGGGGAGGGGAAGGGGGGGGAAAAAAGAAAAAAAGAGAAAAGGGAAAGGGGGGGGAGGTGGGAGGGCGGGGGGGGGATCAATACTCTAGGTGATTGAAATATAACCTGTACCTTGTTGTTTGGTTGATGACTCTCTTTCTGTGACGTTTTGAGTGTTTTGCGTCCTCTGGTTGGATTGTGATCGTGGGGGAAGAGTGGGGGGAGCAGGAGGAAAAGAAAAAGTACGGGGGAGGAAGGAGGAGATAAAAAGGGGGAAGGGGAGAGGGAGGGGGAGGAATGGGATAGGGGTAATCCGCAATACAGCACCCTGTGCTGACTGTGCCCACTATTTTCCATGCACGCCTATCTCCGAAAAGGAAAAGAAAAAAAAAGAAAAAAAAACATGTAACAAGGGGGTAACTCGTTCGATGAATATTCTGCTGAACCCGCACCAATTACCTGCCGCAGAATGGCAATGTATACCAAAGGGCAATAACAGGAAGCTTTCTAGGTGGAGAAGATGGGCGGTCGAAAGGGCGAGTCTAGAGCGAAATACCGGCAGGGGCTGTATAATTTTTTTTGTTTTCAAGCTGAGTCGTGGCTACATGCTCTGCTTTGCTTAAGATGTAATGGGCTCTTGTAATGCCATAGTAGTGATGCTCAAAAAGGAAGAGGGGACCTTCCCAACTGATAATGGTATGGGCATTAATCATCACTAGGTCCCGCTGCAGAGCAAGCAGGTAGGCTAAACAGAGAGGCTCGACCCTCGAGAGCTAGCAGAGGTATAGTCGGCCTGGGGGTATTCAGAGAACTATAGCAATCTTTACCTCTGTATTAACTAAGCGACTAAGGAGTGCATTTGATGGGCTGACGGGAGGGCAAGGGGAAAAGTCTTGCACTGGAACAGGACTGGTTTTTAGGAGCGGAGGGTATGCTATTCTAGGTCGGTCGACCGAATATATTACGGTGCTAGGGGGGTGAAGAGGAACAGTCACTGCATGATAGAACAAGCATGTGTATGTGCAGAGGTCATCAGAGGGAAACTATATATAGCATTTCTAGATTTAAAAAGCCTTTGATTCCCGTTGACCACCCGGCCAGATCCTCTGGATACACTTGCTAAAGCACAAGCCTCTCAAAAATTGATTAATATGCTAAAATAGATGGACGCCATGTGAAAACTGTGTGTCGATGGAAGGGTAACCTCTCAAGTTCATTAACTGCCCCATTGCCAAACAAACAGCGTGCCTTAGAACCACCGATACACTGTTTTCTCTCTACATCAACAAGTAGCAGACATGTGCGAGAAACGGTAAAACATGTATTCAAATGTTAATAGGAAAGCCGTATCTTTATCTCTCATATTCGCGGATAATGTGGCACTTCTGTCGACCTCACCCACAGACTTCAAACCCGATTAACATCATAGCGCATGGGCGTCACACCGCAATGGACTAGATAAACACAAGCAAAACGAAGGTCAATAGTTTTCCGAGAGGATGACAATTTAGCTCAAGGTGAAAAATGGGTTGTTAAATGGGAAAGCAGACCTTGAGGTGGGTAAAGACAGCTATAAATACTCATGGGTTGTATTGTTCTCTATCAAAACTCGTCCTCAAACAACCATAATCCTTTGGAGCCAAGTCCCT
Source organism: Theodoxus fluviatilis (assembly GCA_034096865.1). Taxonomy (NCBI): domain Eukaryota; kingdom Metazoa; phylum Mollusca; class Gastropoda; order Cycloneritida; family Neritidae; genus Theodoxus; species Theodoxus fluviatilis. The sequence goes on from JAWQFJ010005311.1 coordinate 31,125, forward strand.
GGCTACTACTAGGTGAGCGAAAACGAAAGAACCATAATGCATTTTTGGTTGTTAACTTGAATGTGGAAGTCTTAAAGAACAGAATGAAACTCGACTAAACTGATTTATCTTCTCAGGGCCGGCTATATGCTTGCACCAGTTCAGCTGCTTCTTTACCCTGTAATGCTTGCCTCAGGGGAGAATATGGGGCCTATAAGGAACTACAAACCCAGATCCCCTAATAAGAACAACGGCGACATATGTGTTGCCTTGGGGCTACCTCGTTTTTTACCCTAAAGGTGGATCTTGCAGATAACGCCCGAACAGCCTGGTATATGGAGAAACGGGGAAGAGTGTTCCTCTCCTCTCGTCGCCCATTAATAAGGGGCAGATGAACAGCTATCAAGAATTATCTGGCTAAACCTGATCGCAAGAATTTCTGAATGAACAGGCGTGGACCATAAGCAAGCAGCCTACTCGGCATGCTAAATGCCTAATGCAAAGATCCCGCAGGATAAAACCTGCAATTGGTGGCCATAATCGATGTTGGAAGGAATCCACGTTGTGTAAGGGGCCGTGGATATGCATATATCTGTAGGAGAATCGGAGGATCATTCCTACTTGTAGCCGAAAGGAAGCTTCTAAAGCAGCGGAAAATTAGGTTGCGATTGAAAAAGGCAGACGTGGAACAGCAAAATACAAACGATAAGGTTCGAGAGATTCCGAAGTATAATATCCCTTCAAAACAACGTTAAAGATGTGAGAAGTCCTAGGATTTCATGATATACAAAAAATTCAGCAGATTGTAAGCTGATACTTATTTAGTACTGTGAGGGCGGTACTTGAGATTGCGAGAAATAATCATCTTTCCTCGGCACATATAGATATCTGGGAATGACCCCTCATATGCCCCTTCTTGTGTAAGAGAAAATTGAAAAAACATTTTTGTTCGACTGCCTGAACGCTTGTACAATTAAATATTACGTAACAGATAACATTAAAGGAATATCTGACAATGTCCATAGATGGTCGCGAACTGATGCTACCTTTTTTAATAAATTGATGTGGTTTTACATGAAATACACGCAGGGTTGGCGTAATGTATCGACTTTATTTGGCCATTCCAACTTGACGAGATCAGTGTCCTGACTTGTCCATAACTAATCACACATAAAGAAAAGGCAATGCTGTTCTTAGTGATTGTAGCACTTTGAAACTAATTTGTCCAATATCTGCTAAACAGTTGCACACCTGCTAGGATCAATTTACTGTATGCGAGTATTTTGCCTTCGCCAGTTGTTTATGCCATACCTTCTCAATGTTGATAGAGCAATAGCGGAGCTACTTAGACCCTCCCGAAAAAAACATGGACGCATTCATGTGATGTACTTGTGATGGGCCGTGTTCATGAACAATACAATAAGTCTAGATAGCGGAATGTCGATTCAGGGTCATGATCTTCTTCCATCTCAAATCTGTCAATCGTCTCGTCAGGTCTCTGTCTAATCGATCTCTCTCTGTGTGTCTCTCTTGTGATAATGGGTTTCGTGCGTCTGTCAGTGCTCTAGTCTCATCTCGCCTGCTCATCCACAAAAAGCGATCGTGTCTGTCTGTCATCTCAATCCATGATCCTGTCATCGTCAGTCGTGGGAGTGTCTCGTCAGGGTTCTTCGAGTACGCTGTACTCTTTTAATACTTCTAGTCTCTCATCGATAGGTCTACGCTGAGTTACATCTGCAGGTCAGATCTGTCTCTCAGGGTCGGTGTCTGGTCCTCTCGTCGTCTCTTCTGTCTCTCTTCTTGTCCTCTCTTCGGGAAAGAAAGATAATCTGTGTCTCTCTCGTCGTGGTCGTCTCATGTGAAGTCAGTCTTGTCTTCTCAATCTCTGGTCTCTCAAGCTCGTCTGTCTTTCTGCTCTCATCTGTCTTCTCGAATCTCTGTTGTCTCTCGTGTCTCTCTCGACTCTGTATGTTTCTCAGGATATCTCTGTCCTTCTCGTCTCTTGCCTGTATCTGTCTGCTCCTCTGCTGTCGTTCTCAATCTTCTGTCGTTCATCTTTTTGTCTCTCGGGACGGATAGTCATCTTTTCTGTCTCTGGCTCTCAAGTCGTCTTGTCCTTCCTTCTCTCGTCGTCTGTCTCTCGTTCTTCGCCTCTCTCTCAAATGACCCTCCCCCCCCCACACATACTCTGCTCTTCGTGGCAAAACGTTCGAAGACAATCTAATCCGGTCTCTCTCTGCGGGATCGCTGATCGTCGATCTGCTCACATCATCTTGTCTCCTGCGTCTGGTCTCTCTCGTGTCTCTGCATGCTCATTGTCTCTTCACAATGGTCTGTCTCTGAGTCTCTTGCATCTGTCACATCTCTCTCAATTTCTGTCTCTCTCATCTGTCGTTCTCTCGTCAAAAGTCCGCCGTCTTGTCTGGATTCGTGTCTTCTATTTCCTCGATCAGATTCTTAGTCTTATACACTTAACATAGAGGCTCAATATGCGTTGATATTTTAAAATGTATATTTGATTAACTGTTCGCTTGGTGATTCCTGATGGCGGTTCAGTGTTCTAGGGTCATTCAGTCTTCTTAAAACCCTGCAGACTGGGTTGTTGAGGCAGCCGACGGATTACGTTTCTGGACAATCTTCGCCTCGCCATTCAGAGCTCTAGTCCATCTGTGGACTCAGCTGTGAGTCAGGGCAAGGTGCAAGTGCCTGTTCCACATGCTCTTGCTGTTCCCCCAAATGTTGCCCAGCAATCTCTTGTCTCCGTGACCATCCGCCTCCTCGCTTCTCCCGCCTCTCTGGTACGGGTACCAACATTGGGCACAGTGATGGTCGTTGGTGCCAGGCCCACTTGCGCGATCGTTGACAGAAACGTTCACCTCTGACGTAGCGATCGTCAGCTCAGTGGTGCATCGGCTTTTTCACGATTGATAGGAGCAGCGGTCTTCGTACTGTTCAAATGCTCTGCTCTGATCGCTGTGTGTGTGCTTGCGACCTCGCTCATTCGTGGGCATAGTGGTCTTAATTATTAGGACGTTCAGGAAATCTTCAGCATGATCATGAGTATGTACATAGCTATTATTATTTCATTTCTAAATGTAGTGAATTAACATACTGACCGTTGTATGAGGAGATTGTCGTTTTTTCAGAAGTTAAATATTCTGTGGTGACTGACAAACTGATATCCGCTAGAGTTGTTTTTAAATTTTGCGTACATATTTGTCGTAATCCCTGACGTGATGGGTCCCGTCGTGCCGAAAATAAAACAATCACATGCAATTCAATTGAATCTATCGTCCCCTTCCCTTCGCTCTCTCGTTCCCGTCCACACACGCGACGCACGGCACGAGCGGCACAAGGGCACACATAACCAATCACGACACTCAAACTAATCGTCATCGGGCACTACACAGCTACGAAATCGCTACACACAGAAGGGGGAAAACACAACACAATCACAACAACATTGCATGCCATCTTTCTGGCAGTTCGATAATGGTAGAACAAGGGATCTATGTCCGCCTCAAAGACTCTATGCCTGCTTTTTAGGCACTATGGAGAGCCTTTATTTCATGTTGTGATATGGGTCCTTCTGACCTCAGCGGTCCTACATTCTGTTGTCCTACCTCCGTTCTTTGGACTTTGGACATATTCAGGAGGCATTGGAGAGATGTTACAATGGTGCCTTTTAGATAGTGTAAGAGGATGTAACTACAATCTATGATCTTCGAATGTTAGGGGTCGTGTGAATAAATGCCCGACAGATATTGTTCTGTAAGTGAGCCATGACCGCTTGTTCGCCGTGACGAGTGCTAGAACAATTGGTAAACGTCAAGATCGGGAGTGAAATAGGGGCCTGTGTTTTTGAGTAACTGAGTGAATGACTAGTCGACGATGTTTGAAAGAAGAGAAAAAGATGGATTTCACGCTCTGTCGAACTTTCAACAAAACTAGGAAACGAGGTAAGCATAATACACGCTGTGGCGCTGAATTGCAGAATTTTCGGATGCTGAGAAAAATGGGGAGGAATATTACAATAATAATATTCGTCAGATACATATCAACACTA
>JAWQFJ010005313.1:7500-10000 GCA_034096865.1 Theodoxus fluviatilis
CCCCCAACCCCCAGTTCCACCCCACTCCCACCCCACCCCATCCCCATCCCACCTCCAGCCCACCCCCACCCCACCCCACCACACCCCCACCCCACCCCACCCCATCCCACCCCCACCCCTACCCCACCCCACCCCACCCCCACCCCCCACCCCATCCCACCCCCACCTCCACTGTTTTATTTCCCTTACACCTACTAACTCAGGCGTGACCGCCATGCTGCCCACCGCAGACCCAGCTGGGTGGCGTAGGAAGGGAGGTGGGGTGGGGGTGGGGTGGGAGTAGGGGTGGGGTGGGGTGGGGGTGGGGTGGGGGTGGCATGGGGATGGGGTGGGGGTGGGGTGGGGATAGGGGTGGGGGTAGGGGTGGGGGACTAGGCGCCTTTGGGCGATTGAAGGAGGAAATATTATTTGGCGTCAGGGGGGTGTCACCCTTGCTTGCGATAAAAAAAAAGAAAAAAGGCACTCGTTGTGATTGTTTTTTAGCGACTTGTTTCCCATACTCAGGTGTCCACCTGCTCTACACCTTACTCCTGGTTTCCCATACTCAGGTGTCCACCTGCTCTACACCTTACTCCTGGTTTCCCATACTCAGGTGTCCACCTGCTCTACACCTTACTCCTGGTTTCCCATACTCAGGTGTCCACCTGCTCTACACCTTACTCCTGGTTTCCCATACCCAGGTGTCCACCTGCTCTACACCTTACTCCTGGTTTCCCATACTCAGGTGTCCACCTGCTCTACACCTTACTCCTGGTTTCCCATACTCAGGTGTCCACCTGCTCTACACCTTACTCCTGGTTTCCCATACCCAGGTGTCCACCTGCTCTACACCTTACTCCTGGTTTCCCATACTCAGGTGTCCACCTGCTCTACACCTTACTCCTGGTTTCCCATACCCAGGTGTCCACCTGCTCTACACCTTACTCCTGGTTTCCCATACTCAGGTGTCCACCTGCTCTACACCTTACTCCTGGTTTCCCATACCCAGGTGTCCACCTGCTCTACACCTTACTCCTGGTTTCCCATACTCAGGTGTCCACCTGCTCTACACCTTACTCCTGGTTTCCCATACTCAGGTGTCCACCTGCTCTACACCTTACTCCTGGTTTCCCATACCCAGGTGTCCACCTGCTCTACACCTTACTCCTGGTTTCCCATACTCAGGTGTCCACCTGCTCTACACCTTACTCCTGGTTTCCCATACTCAGGTGTCCACCTGCTCTACACCTTACTCCTGGTTTCCCATACTCAGGTGTCCACCTGCTCTACACCGTACTCCTGGTTTCCCATACCCAGGTGTCCACCTGCTCTACACCTTACTCCTGGTTTCCCATACTCAGGTGTCCACCTGCTCTACACCTTACTCCTGGTTTCCCATACTCAGGTGTCCACCTGCTCTACACCTTACTCCTGGTTTCCCATACCCAGGTGTCCACCTGCTCTACACCTTACTCCTGGTTTCCCATACTCAGGTGTCCACCTGCTCTACACCTTACTCCTGGTTTCCCATACTCAGGTGTCCACCTGCTCTACACCTTACTCCTGGTTTCCCATACTCAGGTGTCCACCTGCTCTACACCTTACTCCTGGTTTCCCATACCCAGGTGTCCACCTGCTCTACACCTTACTCCTGGTTTCCCATACCCAGGTGTCCACCTGCTCTACACCTTACTCCTGGTTTCCCATACTCAGGTGTCCACCTGCTCTACACCTTACTCCTGGTTTCCCATACTCAGGTGTCCACCTGCTCTACACCTTACTCCTGGTTTCCCATACTCAGGTGTCCACCTGCTCTACACCTTACTCCTGGTTTCCCATACTCAGGTGTCCACCTGCTCTACACCTTACTCCTGGTTTCCCATACTCAGGTGTCCACCTGCTCTACACCTTACTCCTGGTTTCCCATACCCAGGTGTCCACCTGCTCTACACCTTACTCCTGGTTTCCCATACCCAGGTGTCCACCTGCTCTACACCTTACTCCTGGTTTCCCATACTCAGGTGTCCACCTGCTCTACACCTTACTCCTGGTTTCCCATACTCAGGTGTCCACCTGCTCTACACCTTACTCCTGGTTTCCCATACTCAGGTGTCCACCTGCTCTACACCTTACTCCTGGTTTCCCATACTCAGGTGTCCACCTGCTCTACACCTTACTCCTGGTTTCCCATACCCAGGTGTCCACCTGCTCTACACCTTACTCCTGGTTTCCCATACTCAGGTGTCCACCTGCTCTACACCTTACTCCTGGTTTCCCATACCCAGGTGTCCACCTGCTCTACACCTTACTCCTGGTTTCCCATACTCAGGTGTCCACCTGCTCTACACCTTACTCCTGGTTTCCCATACTCAGGTGTCCACCTGCTCTACACCTTACTCCTGGTTTCCCATACTCAGGTGTCCACCTGCTCTACACCTTACTCCTGGTTTCCCATACTCAGGTGTCCACCTGCTCTACACCTTACTCCTGGTTTCCCATACTCAGGTGTCCACCTGCTCTA
>JAWQFJ010005314.1:0-10000 GCA_034096865.1 Theodoxus fluviatilis
AGGGCCTACATATTCATTGTGCTTTGGTATTGAGCTGATGCGGAGTTTGAATTTCATGCATGTTGTGGAGGCAGCCCACTTTTTACCAAGAGCTTGATAATTTCCAAGACTTGACAATTGATAAGACTGTGCTACAAGGCACAGTAAAAGGAGAGAGGAGGAGAGGCAGACAAAGGAAAAGATGGGAGGACAACGTCTCAGAGTGGACAGGGATGAGGCTCATCGAAGCCTTGAGACAGGCCGAGAGGCGAGAGGAATGGAGAGAGCTGATTGCCAGATCATCTGTGGTGCCCCAACGGTCGTCCAGACTACGGGACAAGTGAAGTGAGTGATAATTTGCACAAAAAAATGGAACAAAACCAAGCCCATGTGTACGTAGGCTACGTTGACATTGTTGCTATAATAAGATCCTCACCAACAGCTGTTCTCTTTTCAGGCCACACGCTGTACGACGCGTGTGTGAACAGTGTGCAGGACCCCACCATCTTCGTAGTGTTCACGCAAATACAGTGCTACCCTGAGTACCTGATCGAGTACCGAGACAGCTCCGACACACCCCAACCCCGCCCTCCGCCCCCCGCCTCTCCCCCCGTCACCTCCACCCAGTACAGCTCGGGTACGTCATCGTGCTACACATTTTTTGCCCTCGTGTTCCGTATCGCTACACATACCCTGACTGCCTTTCCCACACTTTCCCCTGCCGCCCAGAAAAGCTGTGTGCTAGCTCTCCAGGTCTCATATTCAAGCTCATTGTTCTTAATACGGGTAATGCCGGAAAACGTCAGGCTTTACTTCCCCCAAGACCGCTAAATTTAGAACAGTGAATCAGAGGAAGGAAACAGGAGGGAGCAGAATGGCTAGACGAGAGAGTTTAGCTTCAAATGTTAGAACAGATGGTTTCGTTACTGGTGATTAGGACAGTTATACGTGTATAATGCTGGCGATGACATTAACGATAAGACTCATTGATAGGGTTGGTTGTAGTGGAGGTGGCAGTGGTGGGTTTTGTGGTCATAGAAGTGGTGATGCTGCTGGTGGAGGTGTGGTTTTCCTTGTGGCGCTGATGGTGGTGTAGGTGGCGGTTGGTGATTTCAGTGATGGTGCTGGTGATAATGGTGGTGATAATGATGGTGGTGATAGTGGTGGTGGTGATAGTGATAGTGGTGGTGGTAATAGTGGTGGTGGTGATAGTGATAGTGGTGATGGTGGTGGTGGTGGTGGAGGTGTGGTTTTCCTTGTGGCGCTGATGGTGGAGTAGGTGGCGGTTGGTGATTTTGGTGCTGGTGCTGGGGATAGTGCTGGTAATGGTGGTGGTGATAGTGGTGGTGGTGGTGGTGATAGTGGTGGTTATGCTGATATTGGTAATGACAGTGATGGTGGTAATAGTGGTGGTTATAATGATAGTGGTAGTGATAATGATGGTGGTAATAGTGGTGGTGGTGACAGTGGTGGTGGTGGTGGTGCTGATAGTGGTAATAACAGTGATGGTGGTGACAGTGGTGGTGATAATGATAGTGGTGGTGATAATTATGGTGGCAATAGTAGTGGTGGTGCTGCTGCTGCTGATAGTGGTAATGACAGTGGTGGTGATAATGATAGTGGTGGTGATACTTATGGTGGTAGTAGAGGTGGTGGTGACACTGGTTGTGGTGATGGTGGTGGTGGTGGTGATAGCGGTGGTTTTAGGCAGTTGACTATAAATGAACCATCTTGGAGAGACAGAGAGAATCCTCATAAATGGGATAACAAATTAGTCAGAAATGATAACACCGCGATACGATTCATTTGGAAGTGTAGACGAAATGCGAGAAGAGGCAGACATTTCATAGCCAGCAGTACCTTTGCTCCTCCATGTGGGCCCCTTGTGGGTTGGGGGTAAGAGTAGGCCCACCGGGTCTCTCCACGTCATTCCAAAAAGGGGAATGACTAGAGGAAGCAAACCCTGACTTGCTCTTTCTCCAATGAGCTCCTGTGATTGCGTGGTCAATGGCCTTACATATTATAGCCTACAAAGGTGGCTCTTTCTCCAATGAACTCCTGTGATTGTGTGGTCAATGGCCTTACATAGGCTACAAAGGTGGCTCTTTCTCCAATGAACTCCTGTGATTGCGTGGTCAATGGCCTTACATAGCCTGCAAAGATGGATAGGCCGTAAAACTCCTTTCATTTGTCCATTCCAATTAGACAGTGACTGGCCTGGCTCTTGCTCGTGGGTGCGGCGTTCGAAGCTGCGCGGTTCCCAGAGTAGCATCCTTGAGCAAGATGCTTCACTCACACTGCTTCTCCCCACGCAGGAGTGAAACGGGTACCTGAGAGGGCGGTGATATAGTGCCATTAACTCTTGCATGCGACCATAAGCCAGCATCGGATAGGAATTCTCCCCAATAGATGGAGATTGTGCTTGTGCCTGTGTGTGCGTCCTAAATGTCTGTCACCGTCTCTATCATCGGGTGCCAGTGAAGGATTGATCAAGCGGCCCAGTGATCAGGGGGTAAAGTGTAAAGCGGATTGAGTTCCAGACATAGGTTATAAGTCGCTACATAAAATCACACCTTTACCTTTACTTCTTTTAAGGTGTGGCCGGCATCTCAGGAGGCGGAATCAGCGCAGGGGGGATGGTGCACCCCTCCGCCACCCCTCCCCCCGCCCCGTTGCTTCAGCTTTTGGGAACCCTTATCCTCACCCCCCTCCCTCCCACCCCTCCCCCTCCTCCACGCCAAGGTGGCTCAGAACTCTCAAGTCTTGGGTCAACGATGACAAGAACTAATTTGTGGTGGCGGTGGTGGTGGCGATGCTGGTGGTGTTTTTGTTGTTTTTGTGGTTGCGTACCTCGGCTAAACACTCCCAGGATCACCCAAGCACCACGACAATGCCGAGAATGACCTGGCTCATGAATGAGACTTAAATGGTCGAAGTCGGGAAGATCCGGCCGCGTTAAGCACACGTCTTGCTCGGCGGTACTGTACTCCATGCACCTTAATTAACGGTCCGCGTGATTCGGGTGTAATCTTAAGCTAAACGACGTTTCTGGGCAGTATTACACCCGAATCGCGCGTTTCTTGGCAGTATTACACCCGAATCACGCGGAGCACAAAATTTGCACCGCTGAGTGCGAGCTGAGTGCGAAATCTGGGTCACGTGGCGGCGTTTATTTTCAAGGCTTGTGATTGGCTGACTCAAAGCCAGGTCATTCTCGGCTTTTTCACTCACCAAGTGGGTGAGATGATTGCGTGTGTGACTGTTTTTGAACACCCCGCCATATAGGCAGCCACACTCCGTCTTCAGGGGATTTGATCTCTGTCTCCAGAGAATGCCAGTTGTTATGTTAGGAGCTTACCACGGCTGAAGATAATCCTAGCATAACAGGTACAACATAACAACATGTTGCTGTAGCCTTGGTTTTTGGCTGGAGTCAACAAATAACAACAGCCTTTGCCCAAGGCAAAGTGCCTAGTGATGTGAGGGAAAGGAAGACGGGGTAAGGGGGACGGGTCAAAGGGGAAGGATCAAAAGGGAAGGGTCAAAAGGGAAGATTCAAGGGGTTTGGGACAAAGGGAATGAGGAAAACGGGATGTGACACTTAGGACAAGGGGGACGAGGAAGAGGACTGTGTCATGTCATCATTATATATCTAGGTACGGTTACGTGTGTTTTTGCGGAAAAGCGATGCTCTGTGCAGACAGACAGCATGATTCATGCTAAATTTTGTGCCTCTGATTCAGCCCCAAGAATCAGCTATGTTTTTTGTGTATCTACGTTCACTACATATTGCTTTTTTCTTGTTTACTGGATTAGGATTGTTTGCTTAATTTTGACATTGTGCATCTGAGAGACATGCGTTTTATTTGTTGTTTGGTTAGTTCAAAAATATTTTCTGTCGTGTCGTTAAAGAGTGCAATAACATCACTCAGGACGGTATATGTATGGGGATTCCTTAGGAAGTCATGTGAAGTCCTCATTAGTGCCATACCTCTACACGACAAGCGTGGCTGAAATTCATGCGGTGCATACCCATTGTTGTAATGACTTTTGTGCAAATTTGAGAGAACTCCGTGGCCACGAGACTAATAGGCTTTCCAGTTGTCGCTTTGTACAAGATTATTGTTTCCCAATACAATCAAATGCCTTCAGATAAAATAAGACTTGTAAATTTAAGGAGACATGCTCATTAAACTAGCATGAATATCTAATGGTATGATGACCGTATCATTCTCGTTGGCAACGTCTGATTTTGATGTGGACGCAATGAAGGTCTGTTTGCTGTCCACACGCTTTGTAAGGCAAATAGTCGTAACAGAAAGTGATGTCCTTGTACATGGACTTATACATAATCATCCAGTATAGTTAACAACCAATAAGTCAAACAGTTACAGTCTGAGACAGGTGCCTATTTACATGTACATGGAGGAAATGGCCAGTGCGAGTATCAATACATGATTTATCACCTGATTTCTTTGTGAATGTTTTCTGAGCCCATAAGATCTAGACTTAAAAAAACACAACTTGTTTTGATGAATTAACCAGTTTCTTCGAACTCCTCTTTCGGAACATCTGGCTAAATGCAAAGGCAATGGATTGAAGGCTACGCTTTTCTGTCTACAATAACTGTCAACTGGACGTCAAGTGGCATCAGCTTGTACGGAACCGTTATACATCGCTCCAGTCTTAAGTAGATCTCGCTTAACTCTCTTCCATTTATCTCTATTGAAATCGATTTAAGCCAAACCATGCTTAAGGCGACTACTGTCATCAACTCCCTGTTTTCGCTGCCAGGTTGGCTCAGCAGCAATTTGATATAGGACTTTATCATGCGTTTTTGCCACGTTTAGGAATTTTTTCTTCCGATTTGCACTTTTCGAATGGATGAAATGTGAGAACTAGGCGAAATATGCATATACATTTTTGCGTGTTGTCGTTTCCATTCCAAAGTGATTTGTCTTACCGCTTTTATTTACTCAAAGAAATGTCCACTTAAATCAAACTCCTTTTTAGATTTCTCAAAGTTTTTCAGCTTTCATTCAGTGTGTAGAATATTGCCTAAATATGTTATGCCTGCATCATACCAATTTCGTAGATATGATGATAAACAGATGATTATTTCATAGTGGTTGACTGAATACATTACTTTGCATGGCCCATTACTCTTTTTGAATAATAAATTTATTCCATACTTCCAAGTCTTGTTTCCAGAATTTTTTTCTTTACTTTTCAGCAATAGTTTTGGGACCGGTACAAGCCCCTGTTTCCGTCACTGTGTTTTTGCCATTGGCCTGCGTGCAACAAGTATCCAGCATTGCTTTCTGTACGCTTCTATATTTATCCATGTAAGTTTTTATGCCTGATCGTGTTTGTACACATCAGCCATCTTCTGTCCCTCTTTTCTCATACAGCTGAGTTCATGCAGATCTGTTGATCTTATTTAAATTTGTATCTGCTCATACAAAACTATATAGCTCTATCTGAATCAACCATACGTACTTGCCCAGCGGCCGTGTAATGAAGATGATAAAACCAGGTTAGTTTATGGAAGGTTAATACCTTAATATTTGTAAAGGGGGTGGTTGTTGGGGTGGGACTGAAACGGTCACAACTACCACTACCACTACCACACACGCAAAGAACTCTTCGACCTCCACGATCAAGATCAGGACGGGGTGTTGTCAATCTCAACAAGTGTGATGTGTCGGATTCCCTCTCTCTCTCTCTCTCTCTCTCTCTCTCTCTCTCTCTCTCTCTCTCTCTCTCTCTCTCTTTTCGCCTTTTACCAATCGCATAGGGAGACGCGGTGACTCTACATCAGTACATGTATCTTATCCCCAACCCACAGTGACAACAACTACTTCTACAAGACATTCATATTGCGCGCAATGCAACCGGAAGCTGAGATAAAGTAGAGCGATGCAACCAACAGAGCTACTCTTTGGGAGTGGCGTTCTGCAACACCCTGTGGGTTCGGGGTAAGAATTGACCCACCGAGTCTCCCTACGCTCTTTCCCCCTGTGGGTTCGGGGTAAGAATTGACCCACCGAGTCTCCCTACGCTATTCGTAAAAGGCGAATAACTAGGGACACCGTGACTTGATTTGCGTTTACTCCAAACTGTTCTAGTAATTTTCGTGCTTGATGACCTTATATAGTCTACAAGGGCTGATAGGCCGTAAAACACCATCCATCCATCCATCTGCAACAACACTGAAATGGTGGTGCCTAGCTAAAGACAAAATAATAATGATAATAATAATAATAATTTAGCGGTAGATTTGAATTCCGAAACTCTCGGAGTATATACGTAGGAATGGTTTAGCTTTCTGAATCGAGTTAAATATCGTAATCGCAGAGTGAATTTTCGGCCGCACCTTGATCTAACAACTAATGGGGAGGGGGGGGGGGGGCTATATATATAGCTCTTCATCACAATCTGGTCTGCCTCACCCTTGTCTCACCAGAAACGTCATACTCAACCCTTTATGACCAAATAAATTAAGTTGTGAAATTATGACAATGTCACGAGCCTTATATCCACTCTGAATTCAAAGGATGTTCGACACAAAGACATGTCTCTGAAAAACGTGTTGAAATGTATGCAGGCTGCAATTCAAATTGCATGCTAGTGTCGATAATTGTACAAAATGAAATAACACTGACAAGCAGGAGCAAAAATTATTAATGATGGAAGGATTTCTTTTGCTCGTTTGTTGGACTCTCTCTCTCTCTCTCTCTCTCTCTCTCTCTCTCTCTGTGTGTGTGTTTGTGTATGTGTGTTTTTTGTGTAAGTGTGTATGAATATGTCTGTGTGGAAATGTAGACAGCCGTGTGATCAATGGACTGTAGGTGACAGAGATAGGTAAAGCAGGGGCAAAAAATTACTAGGTACATATCTGTCAACATTCTGGTACACATCAGAGATACTCATCTTCCGTGACGAACTAGAGTGTACTCGTGTACCAACTCCGAGCCTCCACGTTTCTGTGGCACTAACACCGACTTATATGTAGAGAGCAATAGCCCACGCTTTCCATTGCTGTACATCAACCGATCGAGGAACTATTGAAGCAGAGCAAGTAGTTTGGAAACGCCCACAGCCTGCCATCCAAGCCATCGCCCGTGCACCATTCTACACACAGAGACACTGTCTTGGTAGCCTGTGTGTGCACAGAATGCCTGTGCACATCCCAAAATGGCCTGCACGTTCCTACCGTCGTCACGTAAGTCCTTGCCCAGACTGGATGTACCACTATAGCACGTGCCCGTCGTACTGGCACTCTCGAGTGTATCCTTGCCCAGACTGGATGTACCACTATAGCACATGCCCGTCGTACTGGCACTCTCGAGTGTATCCTTGCCCAGACTGGATGTACCACTATAGCACATGCCCGTCGTACTGGCACTCTCGAGTGTATCCTTGCCCAGACTGGATGTACCACTATAGCACATGCCCGTCGTACTGGCACTCTCGAGTGTATCCTTGCCCAGACTGGATGTACCACTATAGCACGTGCCCGTCGTACTGGCACTCTCGAGTGTATCCTTGCCCAGACTGGATGTACCACTATAGCACGTGCCCGTCGTACTGGCACTCTCGAGTGTATCCTTGCCCAGACTGGATGTACCACTATAGCACATGCCCGTCGTACTGGCACTCTCGAGTGTATCCTTGCCCAGACTGGATGTACCACTATAGCACGTGCCCGTCGTACTGGCACTCTCGAGTGTATCCTTGCCCAGACTGGATGTACCACTATAGCACATGCCCGTCGTACTGGCACTCTCGAGTGTATCCTTGCCCAGACTGGATGTACCACTATAGCACGTGCCCGTCGTACTGGCACTCTCGAGTGTATCCTTGCCCAGACTGGATGTACCACTATAGCACATGCCCGTCGTACTGGCACTCTCGAGTGTATCCGTGACTAGGCGAAGGTCTGGGTCGCATTTCTCAGTCAAATATTATGCAAGAATCTCGCGCGAAACCAGAGGACTAGGGCCTTGCCTTGCCCAGGGCGCCTCGTTCACAAGGAGGCACTCGCCGCGAGGAAGGGCGATCGAGTTAGCTCCAGAGGTACCTCGCCGCATTTTGCTGCAGAGACCTGGGGCGCGTTGCCTACGCTAGGTACCCTCCTCGAGGGCAAGTCGAGAGCGAGGCAAGCATCGAAAGACGTCTAAGAAACGATCAGTCATAAATTGGCAAGGCAGAGATCCGAGAGAACATGGCTGCGTCCTGGCAGGAGAGTTGGTGAAGAAGTTGACGATAGACGAAATAACTGACGATACAGACATCACAGCAGTTTTTCACTTGACAAAACATATCATGGTGACATCTCAAATGGCACAACAACTTTTTCAATGAAAAGAAAGCAACTCGGGTTCAACTGTAGACAATTGTGTCGAAAACGTTGTGCCTCGATACACTTGGATCAATTCAAGGGACATAATTAAGAGTAGACATGTACGGTGCTTCGAGTATGCAAACGACAAAATTAATGTCGACAGTGTTTGTCTAGAAATAACCTATACACATACTCTTAAAATTATACAAATGAACACTCGAACAGCAAATACGTCCGTGTACGTACACTTTTCCATTCCCGGACAGTGAGAAGCACATTACAGGCACTGCCGTCTATGAGCGGCAACACATTTGGCACGGTCTCAGCCATTATGGTTCATCCGGGCCTTTGCAGCTAGACGCGGCGAGGTACCTCCGGAGCTACCTCGGCCACCCTCCTTCTTAGCAAGTGCCTCCTTGTGAACGAGATGCCGTAGGCAACGAACATCACTCGAGATTCCTTCCCTAAGAAAAGAGCCAGGATGACCCAAAATGGCGGAGGCCGTGCCAATTGGTTTGCCGCTCATAGACGGCAGTGCCTGTAATGTGTTTCTAACAGTGTGCGTACACGGAAGTAATTGCTGTTCGAGTGTTCATTTGTATACTTTTAAGAGTATGTGTATATGTTATTTCTAGATGAACACTGTCGATTTTTTTTTATCGTTTGCATACACGAAGCAGTGTACATGTCCACTATAAGAATCGTGTCCCTTGAATTGATGTAGGCAAATTTTCGACAAAATTGTCTACAATTGAAAACGTTTTTTTTCTTATTTTCTTTGAAAAGATTCCCATGCCAATTGAGATGTCACCATGGTATGTTCTATTGTGAAAAACTGCTGTGATGTCTGTATCGTCAGTTATTTCGTCTATCGTCAACTTCTTCACCGACTCTCCTGCCAGGACGCAGCCATGTTCTCTCGGATCTCTGCCTTGCCAATTTATGACTGACCGTTTCTTAGACGTCTTTCGATGCTTGCCTCGCTCTCGACTTGCCCTCGAGGAGGGTACCTAGCGTAGGCAACGCGCCCCTTGATCATGGTTGTAAAGTGAGACCCTTACATGGCTGAAAAGTTGTTATTTTAAATCACATGTTTAATTACCGTAAAATGGGGATAATTCTGGGCCAGATTTTTTTCAGTTTTATCTGTACGGGACGTCCTTCCTGTCGAGTCTGTGGAAGCACTGCCAACCCTCCCTCCTAGCCTTTCACCCAGGGAGGAGCCAGCCGCCATGGGTCAAACTCGCACTGACGTCATCTGTGAGAAGTTTGTGTGGAGCACCTGTGAAGGAGGCACGAGGTAGGACCATTGGAAGAGTTCTTGGATGTCATAGAGAAATGTCGACTAAACACTCAACAAAAAGAAACAGAAAACAGTCATGTGCCTTCTTTAGTGCTTTGTAAGTGACTGTCAGCCAGGTGGAAGGCCAGTGAAAGCTACACGTGAATGCTTGTTTTCTTTTTTGTTGAGTGTATAGTTGAAATTTCTGTATCATTTCATCACCTCGACAATCAAAACTACCCAATGTTCTGGGACAGTTTTTGTAACAGTGCAGTAGCTTATGTTCTCTTTGTAAAACTGATCAATGGATCATTGTAGATATGCATGCAGAATGTGGCCTTTGCATACTGCTCCTCATTTGCCTTGCTCTGCAGGTAGATTCTGTAGCCATA
>JAWQFJ010005314.1:12500-18784 GCA_034096865.1 Theodoxus fluviatilis
CCATTCGACCACCATGTTATGTAAGTCTTTGTCGAGTGATCACGCATGCACACATTTGTTCGGACATTAGAATACGGTTCGAGTTTAGTCTTTTCATTCCCCTTCCGTGTCGTGGCCAACTCCTGAACCTCTTCATTATGACACTACAGAAGATCACTATACACGATCTTTGACGCTACCCTTTCTTCTCAGACAGTAGGCAAACCCTAACAAGATTCACTTGTTTCTCCAGAGGCGCTTTCCCCACAAATATGAAACGCTTGTCAAATGAAATAAGAGAAGTGTTTCTGGTTCTGTTTAAAGCGATCGCCGCTTCATGTAACAGCATCAGACTTGGAGAACGGTGTCTCGCCCACATCTGAATCTCAAAGCGCTTGCAACGTCATTTTGCAGAGCAAGGTAAATATGTTGGACACAGAGTGAACTCCCACCACACATGAGTAAGATTTGCAACATATTCACATCATGCACAGGTCATGACCAAAGACACGTCATACATCAGCTGCACGACACTAAACTTGACGCATTTTGCAAGTATTCCTGTGTGGTAGAGTGGAATAAGGCATGATGGTAGCAGGGCGCAGGTATGAGACAAAATCCTAGCTGCTTTCCACAAATTTATTTTTCACCCATGGGTACAGATGCTGCTGGCTGGTCCGAGACCTGATGATAATGGCCTGGACCAACCCAAGACCGTGGTGGCACTGGTCTCTCTAGACCGTGGTGGCAGTGGTCTCTCTCGTCTTGTGTGCCGTTCCCCCTTAAGAAAGGAATGCACGGACCTCACAGGAGCCAGGGTGTAGATTATTTCCCAGATCCTAACCCTGGTTCCTGGGTTCGTGCTTCCATTTGGCAGAGAGATTACTTAACTTGACTTGCTTTGAAATGACTTCTTACAAACGTTGTCTTATTCAGCATAACACGTACAGTCTATTGAATGAATCACGTGCCGTTGCAAGTAGCTGTCTTACTTGAGGGGAAACAACAGATTTGTAGTCAAAATGTTACAATTCAGATACCAGAGTGGGAGAACGGATCACTAGCCAGGGGTCACGCTAATGTAATGAGTGACTGACAGGGCAACTGCAACAACAATCTGACCACAGCAGAAGAGGGGTCCCCAGAGCGGTCAGCTGGTCAGTTTGCCTTACAGAAAGGATGGGGGAGGGGGGTTGGAGAGAGGTCTGGCACACAGGGAGATCTGACACACAGGATAGGGGGGGTGGAGAGAGGTCTGACACACAGGGAGATCTGACACACAGGATAGGGGGGAGGAGAGAGACAGAAGCAGGGATAACTGAATAGAGGATGAGCACAGCAGATGTACAATTAATACACTTGGTGTTAGGTGCACCTTATGACAGGAACACAGCTGCATGGAGTCATTGGGAGATGCAAAGTAATCTCGGTGACTCAAGAGCTCGGAAACGAACTACAGCGGCTGAGTGACACAGATGGCCATGGGAATTTCTAAGCAGGACGTGTCACTCCCTTGTACGACTGTGTGCAACCACATCTCCCCCCGCCCTTTCCGGCGTCTCTAATCGTCTCTCGCCATGCTGTATTTAACCCTGGCGTTCTCTGCTTTCCCTCTACATGAACAGTCGGCTCCTTCGTTTTCACATCCTTCATAGACTCATCAGCTTTAGCCAGGCCCCGGTTTCCATTGAATATTCTAACACTGCTACAGCTGTTTGAGAACAACTTGACGCAAAACTGGGAGACAAATTATCGTGAACATTCGACTGACACATAGGGAAAGAACAACCTGAGAGCGGAGGACTGACATCATGGCGAATATGAAGGTCTACGTGTTGGCGACTTTGCTGCTGTTGATGCTGCTGCTGCTGCTCGTGGAGGGACAACCATTCAATGGGCCTAATATTGGTGAGTTTTCATGACTTCGACGTGTTATCCTGCTTTACACTCTTGATACTCTCACCATCGCCATCCCGTCGTTGTCATCCTCCTGCTACCCTCCTGCCTCTTCCTCGTCCATCTGATAACGTGTGTTTATGATGGACCTTTTCTTTTTTCTCTCCCACTGCAGCTGTCGCTACTATCGATGATGTTTCTCTTCCTCCCTCCGTGCCTTCCATTCCGTCCCAATCCACGCCAGCACCATCTCCGACAACTGCACTCTCTCTCTCTCTCTCTCTCTCTCTCTCTCTCTCTCTCTCTCTCTCTCTCTCTCTCAATATATATATATATAGATATATATATATCTCCCTCTCTCTATATCTCTCTCTCTCTCACACGCACACATTTACACACACACACACACACACACACACACACATTCACACACACACACATTCACACACACACACACACACACACACACATTCACACACACATTCACACACACATTCACACACACACACACACAAATACACATACACACACACATACACACACACACACATACACACACACATACACACACATACATACACACATACACACACATTCACACACAAACACATACACACACACATACACACACATTCACACACAAACACACACACATTCACACACACACACAAGCATACACACACATACATTCACACACACACACACACACACACACACACATGCACACTCCCCCTGTGGGTTGGGATTGAGGACATTCTGTGCCACAGAGACCACCAGATAGTCTCTGTGACCGTTCGTTGACGCGATACAATGAATACTTACCATTTAGATTACGTCCATAAGACGGTGATGGTCAAATTCAGGGGGAAAGTTTACTAGCTTTCTTATGAGGCATGGTGCTGTGTGGCTGGAGTGTGGCGTGGTTCGAACGGGCAAGGAGTGTAGAGAGGTGTATGTGTCTCTCTCCCTTCAATCCCTCCCAGGAATCAGCAGACAAGAGGACGTGGCGTCAAATTTCTCTCTCTTTATTCATGATAGCAGACAGCGCGCAGTACATGGCTGCTGCCTCCTGGTGTCTGTGGCCTCTGTCCTGCCCTGGCTTTAATAGCCTCTGCGCAGACTTCTGTGATAGCTGACGGAATTTCTCATTTAAAGCTGGGACCTGTGGTTCCAAGCGAAGGCAAGGTTATGCTGACATGACATGTTCTAGCAACTGTTTGAGTCTTAAATCAACAGTCCCATATGACAAACTTCACTACGTTGGAAAGTGTGTTAGTCAAAGCACATTCTACGCCAATGAATAAATTCCAAAAGCGATTCGTGTATAAATGAATGGCCAGTGAAATATTTACGGCGCCAATTAAATCAGGTACTTATTTATTGTTTTCTTTGAATATTACCGTTTACAACTCATGGAGTGCAGGTTGCCATATTTGAGATGATTGATAATGATAAACACTAGGTTTATACTCAATATTACAGACAGTACACGGTATGTTATATGAATAAACTGTAGAATTCGATGTGCTCTCAAGCACCGCAATAGATCGAAGTCCAAGACAGGGATAGTGCCAGATGAGGGAGTGAGTCTGCGTGAACATGTATCTCTAAGGCAGCAACAGAGTGTGAGAGAAACATGCCTTCTCACGTATCTCTGCAGTTACAATACACACACACACACACACACACACACACACACACACACACACACACACACACACGCACGCACACACACACACACACACACACACACGGATGGGAACAGATTAGAGACAGCACGTTGAACTACAGATGTCTGGACAGGTCTCTATATCCTATTCTCATCCTCCTACATTTAAAATATCATGAAGATGTAAACAATAATTTTCCATTATGCACAAATAATTCATGTTATCGAACGTGTACATGTATAGTGCCTTATTAAGCTTAATGTTTGAATGTTTGGGAAAATAATGTAGGTGGATGAATATACTAAGCAACAAAGCAGACATGCGTGAGGGATTAATATTTCAGGACCCTTTCCCTAATTTAAATGGCATGCATAGTATTTAAGACCTATGACATCTGGTCAAGACTATCAAAACTAAATAGTGGGAATCGGGTCATCCGGGCATGTAAGACCGAGACAGCAGCCGCTGATACAGGGCAGTGTAGACAGGAGTAGACAACACATACTATGGTAGCTCAGCTGGTAGAGCATTTCGGACGCTAACCGAAAGGTCGCGGGTTCAGTCCCCGCCTGTGGTCCTACATTTTTCCTCTCTGTCCCATGCAGGGTTTTGGTTCTGTATGTTAAACTATTTCAGGACCCTTTTCTTAATTTAAATGGCATGCATAGTATTTAAGTATTGGTTAATCGCGTGATCGAACTGTGACAGAGTATCTGGTAGTCTCTGTGGCACAGAGTGGGTTGAGGACAGACCCATCAAGGTAAAGCGTGACTTGTTTGCTCTACCTCTAGTGACTTTCGTGGTCTAAGGCCTTACATAGCCCTCAGAGGCCCATTCGACAACTCCACCGCCTCCCCTTTCGATCTCCATCTGCCACTCTCTGTCTTCATCACCATGCAACAATTTAAATGGTTCACTAACCAAGTCAGTCTTTTCTACTGGCCTGTGTTGTGAGCTGCACCATTCTACCGAACAACAATTGAAAGTATCTACATGTACTGCAGCACAGTTCTTGAACGCTCCACTCAGAAAAAGCATACCGCGTTTGGTTTGGACTCGCTGCCATGGCACTCGGTGCTGTTCTTATTCATGTCTAACTAGCTCCTGGGAGGTCTGCCGCAGGTTTGACCAGTTAATAGCCTTCAAATCTACTGACGTTTCTGTCACGACTGCCCTGCTTAGTACACAGATTGCTCGGCTGTAGTTCATCGATGAAGTTCAACAAGAGGCACTACTAGATTCGAGTGCAAGGTGAAGCCACCAAATGTTTCTTTGTATGTAATACACAACGTAACTATATGAACCTCTCGTGAAATACATGACTGAATGCGCTGACATTGTGTAATGTGAACAGAATACTATACAAAATTGATACTTGTCCTTCTCTCTCTCTCTCTCATATCTCTCTCATATCTCTCTCTCATTTCTCTCTCATTTCTATCATATGATACATATTAGATGCACGCATTGCCGATAAATGCCTCAAGGATGCATTTGATGGAGTAGATGTAAACGCAACGTCATGTTCTGTCCCATTTCGAAAATCTCTACCGGCTATTCTATATTAAAAAACAAAGAATGACTCTGCTTGCTAATTCTTGAATCCTTGCCGTGACTTTAATTATGAGAGCAATTTCAGGCTTGAAACCTGAATTCCTGACAAGCATCGTAACTCTGTCGTCATTGCGTTGCAGGCCATGGCGCTGGCACTGCGGGCAATGCCGTGTGCGCCCTGTGTCGCCAGAAGAAGTGGATGGAATGTTTGCAGCGGTTTTGCCTCACATCCTGACTGCCTGCACAGTCTCCAGCAATGCCTGCATTCGCTTCAGGGACTTTATGCAGGCCCTGACAGAAAAGTCCCACTATGAACTCTTTTCGCCTGAAACATTGCCCTTGTGTAACCCCCACCACTATTTGAATGAATAATGTCCATTTTTTTGGTCGTTTTGAAATATCTACTGATTATTTTATACCTAGGTAAAGATGGGTGTTTCTTAACGTTGTGGCCTTATATAGCCTACAGGGCTGTTAGGCCCTTAAAATCCATCCATCCATCCATCCATGTTCCGTCACTCTGCATTCACCGATATTCTTTGACAAAGGGTTCTTTGGGAAGAAATAAAGTACTTGTTGAAAACGAATATTAGCTTTGGAGTTGTTGGTTTCCCCCCCCCCCCCCTAGGAATACGTCATTCTGTAGAAAGAAACCGTTGCACATCATTGTACGCCATGACGAAATCCGCCTGCTTGTATAAATCTTGTTTGCACAGTTCTGTCAAATTCTTACCCGTTTTTGCTCAGCTTAGTACTGTGAGGTTTTCAAACGGATTTTTTTCCTACTGCTCGCAGAGAAGGAATTTCCCACTCAGTCTGACATCTTACATGCTTTGTTCACAATCACTTTTTAGTGCAACGTACGTGGAGAAATACTGTATAGATGTATTACTGGAAATTAAAAATATTCTACGCCGTCGCCTGAGGGTCAACACGGGGAGAGACACACACAAGCATATCAGACAGGTGCCAGCACATCTCCACTCCCAGGAGAGTACTCCAACTCTGTGTGGCATCGCTGCTGCCTCAAGGGCCAAATCGCCTGCAGTGTGCCTCCAGAGCCTTCGCGGTGCCATTCCTGTCCGACCAGAGCCAGGTCTCGCCTTTGACAATGCCTTGGAAAGGATGGAAGGGGAGAGGGAGGGAAGGAGGGATGGAGGGGTAGATTTACACAAGAGAACTAGT
>JAWQFJ010005316.1:0-21036 GCA_034096865.1 Theodoxus fluviatilis
AAACTCCTCATCCCACACAGTGACGACAAAGCAGCTACAAAAGATGGCGCCACTGCTCTTATAAGAGCTGCTCATAACGGTCACAGTGAGGTAGTGAAACTCCTCATCCCACATAGTGACGTCAAGGCAGCCACAAAAGATGGCTTCACTGCTCTTATGATAGCTGCAAATAACGGCCACAGTGAGGTAGTGAAACTCCTCATCCCACACAGTGATGTCAAGGCAGCTACAAAAGATGGCGCCACTGCTCTTATAAAAGCTGCAAAGAACGGTCACAGTAAGGTAGTGCAACTCCTCATCCCACACAGTGACGTCAAGGCAACTACAAAAGATGGCGTCACTGCTCTTATGATAGCTGCTCAGAACGGTCACAGTGAGATAGTGAAACTCCTCATCCCGCACACTGACGTCAAGGCAGCTACAAAAGATGGCGCCACTGCTCTAATGATTGCTGCTCAGAACGGTCACAGTGAGGTAGTGAAACTCCTCATCCCACATAGTGACGTCAAGGCAGCTACAAAAGATGGCGACACTGCTCTAATGATAGCTGCTCAGGACGGTCACAGTGAGGTAGTGAAACTCCTCATCCCACACACTGACGTCAAGGCAGCTACAAAAGATGGCGCCACTGCTCTAATAATTGCTGCTCAGAACGGTCACAGTGAGGTAGTGAAACTCCTCATCCCACACAGTGACGTCAAGGCAGCTACAAAAGATGGCGCCACTGCTCTTATGATAGCTGCTCAGAACGGTCACAGTGAGGTAGTGAAACTCCTCATCCCACACAGTGATGTCAAGGCAGCTACAAAAGATGGCTTCACTGCTCTTATGATAGCTGCTCAGAACGGTCACAGTGAGGTAGTGAAACTCCTCATCCCACACAGTGACGTCAAGGCAGCTACAAAAGATGGCGCCACTGCTCTTATAATAGCTGCTCAGAACGGTCACAGTGAGGTAGTGAAACTCCTCATCCCACACAGTGACGTCAATGCAGCTACAAAAGATGGCTTCACTGCTCTAATGATTGCTGCTGAGAACGGTCACAGTGAGGTAGTGAAACTCCTCATCCCACACAGTGACGTCAAGGCAGCTACAAAAGATGGCGACACTGCTCTTATGATAGCTGCTCAGAACGGTCACAGTGAGGTAGTGAAACTCCTCATCCCACACAGTGACGTCAAGGCAGCTACAAAAGATGGCGCCACTGCTTTAATGATTGCTGCTGAGAACGGTCACAGTGAGGTAGTGAAACTCCTCATCCCACACAGTGACGTCAAGGCAGCTACAAAAGATGGCGACACTGCTCTAATGAGAGCTGCTCAGAACGGTCACAGTGAGGTAGTGAAACTCCTCATCCCACACAGTGACGTCAAGGCAGCTACAAAAGATGGCGCCACTGCTCTAATGAGAGCTGCTCAGAACGGTCACAGTGAGATAGTGAAACTCCTCATCCCACACAGTGATGTCAAGGCAGCTACAAAAGATGGCGCCACTGCTCTTATGATAGCTGCTCAGAACGGTCACAGTGAGGTAGTGAAACTCCTCATCCCACACACTGACGTCAAGGCAGCTACAAAAGATGGCACCACTGCTCTAATGATTGCTGCTCAGAACGGTCACAGTGAGGTAGTGAAACTCCTCATCCCACACAGTGACGTCAAGGCAGCTACAAAAGATGGCGCCACTGCTCTTATGATAGCTGCTCAGATCGGTCACAGTGAGGTAGTGAAACTCCTCATCCCACACAGTGACGTCAAGGCAGCTACAAAAGATGGCGTCACTTCTCTTATGATAGCTGCTCAGAACGGTCACAGTGAAGTAGTGAATCTCCTCATCCCGCACGCTGACGTCAAGGCAGCTATAAAAGATGGCGACACTGCTCTAATGAGAGCTGCTTACAAGGGTCACAGTGAGGTAGTGAAACTCCTCATCCCACACAGTGACGTCAAGGCAGCTACAAAAGATGGCGACACTGCTCTAATGATTGCTGCTCAGAACGGTCACAGTGAGGTAGTGAAACTCCTCATCCCACACAGTGACGTCAAGGCAGCTACAAAAGATGGCTTCACTGCTCTAATGATTGCTGCTCAGAACGGTCACAGTGAGGTAGTAAAACTCCTCATCCCACACAGTGACGTCAATGCAGCTACAAAAGATGGCTTCACTGCTCTTATGATAGCTGCTCAGAACGGTCACAGTGAGGTAGTGAAACTCCTCATCCCACACAGTGACGTCAAGGCAGCTACAAAAGATGGCGACACTGCTCTTATGATAGCTGCACAGAACGGTCACAGTGAGGTAGTGAAACTCCTCATCCCACACAGTGATGTCAAGGCAGCTACAAAAGATGGCGTCACTGCTCTTATGATAGCTGCTGAGAACGGTCACAGTGAGGTAGTGAAACTCCTCATCCCACACAGTGATGTCAAGGCAGCTACAAAAGATGGCGTTACTGCTCTTATGATAGCTGCTCAGAACGGTCACAGTGAGGTAGTGAAACTCCTCATCCCACACAGTGACGTCAAGGCAGCTACAAAAGATGGCGTCACTGCTCTTATGATAGCTGCTCAGAACGGTCACAGTGAGGTAGTGAAACTCCTCATCCCACACAGTGACGTCAAGGCAGCTACAAAAGATGGCTTCACTGCTCTTATGATAGCTGCACAGAACGGTCACAGTGAGGTAGTGAAACTCCTCATCCCACACAGTGACGTCAAGGCAGCTAAAAAAGATGGCTTCACTGCTCTTATGATAGCTGCTCAGAACGGTCACAGTGAGGTAGTGAAACTCCTCATCCCACACAGTGATGTCAAGGCAGCTACAAAAGATGGCTTCACTGCTCTTATGATAGCTGCTCTTAAGGGTCACAGTGAGGTAGTGAAACTCCTCATCCCGCACATTGACGTCAATGCAACCGATCGATTTGGTTTCTCTACTCTGACGCATGCTTTCTTTGGAAAACACATGGACATTGTCGACATGTTAATTCCGTACAGTGGGCCAGAAGCTATTTTGTTACTTCTAGCACTGATCTTCAGGACTAGGTAGGCTCCTTGCAGGCTTTCTTTGTCTAGACTGCAAATGGCAATATGTTTATTTGTGCTGTTGACATCTTTCCTCTGATCATGAGCTCACACTCAGGAAAAACATAGATGTCATGAGCATAGCTTTCAGAAGCTGAATGATTTAAGGCCCTCGTTATTTCAATTTTTGTTGGCAGGAATGATTTTTGCTGTCGTAACTTTTGCAGGAGCACCTTTTGTAGGCTAATAATTTTGCCTTAAGCTGAAGTTCTGTCATCTTAGATATGAACAGGTGAAATTTACGGAGTTTGCATTGTTTACCGACTTTTCTCGGTGCAGAAACTGTTCGAGCTGAAAAACGTGCCTTTTACGCTACCACTGCTCAGATCCAGGACTTTCACCAGCACCAGAGGAAAACACTTGCTCTTTGATCGAGCCAGGTGTGGCGTTTGAATTTACAGGTTGTAGATATCAACTGTGGCGTTGTCTGTGTGCACGCACTGTAAACGTACAATGAAGGCCCTTCTTTTCTTCATTTTACTTATTAGAAGCGCCAAGCACAAGAGCGTCTTGCCATTTGAAAAATATCACTAGACCTGCAAACCAATTTGCCCACTTCCCATCAGTTCAGAAAGTTCCAGGGAAGCATGCAGTCGTACTCATTCTCTCTCTCACTCGCTGACACTGGAGCCACGTCCCACTCCCCCGTGTTGACGGTGGCACTGTGACAAGCTCTCAAGCAGCCTCGCTCTGGGCTTCAAGTTCTCGCTGCTGTGCGATTCTTGTTTCGGAGTTCTGCTTGAAGTCTTCATTCCTTCAAGTGAAAACGCAAAGGTCAAACACCATCACATCGACCAGCTGTCAAATATACTGCGCCTACTAGTCGTGCAGCACTGCATAATATGGGACGCAACTCTTCAGTTTTGTCAGGGGGTCATTTCAAGGGGAATTCAAAAACTAATTACATTTCCTAACAGTGCGAGAGAAAGGAACGACAGCATCCCGTTTCTTAGCTGCTGTTGTGTTTGGAGGGGAGGGCTTGAGAACCACATCTCGCACTGAAGGGAAGAAAACCCTGAGATCACTGAATGCGAGTTACCTTGATTGACTAACACTAACAGGTCCATCTAGCCATCGGCTCTCGTCTGCCTCTAACCGCGCTGTGCACGCGAGCAGTGCAGTCGTCTATATCGTTGGGTGATGACCCGCTTTCTCTCATGCACTCAACGAAAGCTAAGATTCTTTCCCATCCTTTTTGATAGAAGTTTACAGATTAAGATGTGTAACTTCAACCGTCTTGACACTGTCTATTTTGTTCTTTAGGAGTGCATTAGCTATCCACGATGGCTGGTCTCCTTTAGTCCGAGGGTTGCCCACTCTCTCTTCTAGCTCTCTTTCTCTCCCACGTGCAAGTACACACATGGAGACGTGTGACCGACAGCTGGAATGTCTGGCTTCAAGGCTGTTGGGATCTCATATCTCTCTCTCTGTCTCTCACTGTGTCTCTCTCTGCATCTCTGTCTCTCTCTGTATCTCTGTCTCTGTCTGTGTCTGTCTGTCTCTGTCTCTCTGCCCGTGTCCCAGTCTGTCTGTCTGTCTGCCTGCCTGCCTGCCTCTCTCTCTCTCTCTCTCTCTCTCTCTCTCTCTCTCTCTCTCTCTCTCTCACTCTCTCTCTCTCACACACACACACACACACACACTTACACACACACTTACGCACACACACACACACACACACACACACACACACAAGCACGCACCGACACACAAATGCATGCACGTTCCTATATATACACGCATGTGCACGTGCGCGGACTGGAACGCCTTGCAGAAGATCAGTGTTTCTTATAGACTTTTAAAACTTATAATTAGATGGACCGCGAACTCGTGCCTTAGAGCTTGATCAAATGCATTTTTGTTTTTGTCTTGTATGCATTCGCCTGGCAAATGTTGTCTTCACATCGAATCGTCTTTGCACGGTGGAGTAATTTCCCTTGTACTGGGGTTTGCAGCAGTTTTCTGTGCTGCACAGTGATAAATCCAGCTTTTATGACTTGGACACTGTATGGTGTCGAAAATAGAACAATGTTGGATTATCACACTGATATTTGATGCATTGCTGACATACCCATGACTTTTAAGTACTGAATTGTGTTGTGCATTCACAGTGAAATATCATGCATTGCTGTCATTCACATGGATTTTTAATACTGAATTGTGTTGTGTATTGACACTCAAATCGCATGCATTGCTGACATATCCATGGATTTTAATTACTGAATTGTGTTCCGTGTTGACATTGAAACCTCACCAATTGCTGGCCCATCCTGGATTTTAAATACAGAATTTTGCTGTTGATAGTGAAACCTCATGGGTCGATGACATTCAAATGGATTTTAACTATTGAATTGTTATGTGTGTTGACACTGAAACCCAATGCGTTGCTGACATCTGTGGATACTGAATTGTGCTGTGTGTTGAATTTGAAACCTCATGAATTGCTGACACATCAATGGATTTTAAATACTGAATCGTGCTGTATGTTGACAAGGAAATATCCATGGATTTTCATTACTGAATCGTGCTGTTTGTTCACACTGAAATATCCATTGATTTTAAAATACTGAATTGTGTTGTGTGTTGACAGTGAAACCCAATGCGTTGCTGACATCCGTGGATACTGAATTGCGCTGTGTGTTGATTTTGAAACCTCATGAATTGCTGACACATCAATGGATTTTAAATACTGAATCGTGCTGTATGTTGACAAGGAAATATCCATGGATTTTAAAATACTGAATTGTGCTGTGTGTTGACAGTGAAACCTCATGGGTCACTGACATTCAAACGGATTTTAAATAATGAATTGCATTGTGTTGACAGTGAAACCCAATGCATTGCAGACATTCGTGTGGATTTTAAATACTGAATTGTGTTGTGTGTTGACACTGAACTATTCAAGGATCTTCAATACTGAATGGTGTTGTGCATTCACAGTGAAACCTCATGCATTGCTGACATTCACGTGGATTTAAAATACTGAATTGTGCTGTGTTAAATTTGAAACCTCATGTATTGCTGAAACATCCCTGGAATTTAAATACTGAATTGTGCTGTGTGTTGACACTGAAATCTCATGCAATGCAGACATATTCATGGATTTTAAATACTGAATTGTAATTTGTGTTGAATTGGAAACCTCTCGTATTGCTGACATATCCATGGATTTTTTATATTGAATTTTGTTATGTGTTGACACTGAAATCTCATGCATTGCAGACACATCCATGGATTTTAAATACTGAATTGTGCTGTGTATTGACACTGAAATCTCATGCATTGCAGACACATCCATGGATTTTAAATACTGAATTGTAATGTGTGTTTAAACTGAAATCTCATGCAATGCAGACACATCCATGGATTTTAAATACTGAATTGTGATGATTTTAAGTACTGAATTGTGCTGTGTGTAAAATTTGAAACGTCATGTGTTGCTGTGACATCAATGGATATTAAGTACTAAAATGTGATGTGACACTCAAATCTCATGCATTGCTGACATATTCATGGATTAAAAAAACTGAATTATGTTGTGTGCTGACACTGAAATATCCATGTTAAATACTGAATTGTGCAGACCTCTCCATGGATTTTAATTACTGAATTGTGTTGCATGTTGACATTGAAACCTCACGAATTGCTGACCCATCCCTGGGTTTAAATACTGAATTGTGTTGTATATTGACTCTGAAATCACATGCATTGCAGACATATCCATGGATTAAAAATACTGAATTGTGTTGTGTATTGACACTGAAATCACATGCATTGCAGACATATCCATGGATTTAAAATACTGAATTGTGTTGTGTATTGACACTGAAATCACATGCATTGCAGACATTACCCTGGATTTTAAATACTGAATTGTGCTGTGTATTGACACTGAAATCTCATGCATTGCAGACATATCCATGGATTTAAAATACTGAATTGTGCTGTGTATTGACACTGAAATCACATGCATTGCAGACATATCCATGGATTTAAAATACTGAATTGTGCTGTGTGTTGGCACAGAAATATCATGTATTGCAGACATTCACATGGATTTTCAATACTGATTCGTGAAGTGTGTTGACACTGAAATCTCATGTATTGCTGACATATCTATGGATTTTGAATACTGAATTGTGTTGTGTATTGACAGTGAAACCTCATCCATTGCTGACACATCCCTGGAATTTAAAAACTTAATTATGCTGTGTATTCATACTGAAACATCACGTATTGCTGACATATCCATGGCTTTTGAATACTGAATTGTGTTGTGAATTTACACTGAAACTGCACGCATTGCAGACATATCCGTGGATTTAAAATACTGAATTGTGCTGTATGTTGACACTGAAATCTCATGTATTGCTGACATATCTATGGATTTTGAATACTGAATTGTGTTGACAGTGAAATCTCATGTATTGCAGACATTCACATGAATGTTAAATACTGAATTGTGCTGTGTATTGACACTAAAACCTCATGCATTGCTGACACATCCCTGGAATTTAACAACTGAATTATGCTGTGTATTCATACTGAAACATCACGTATTGCTGACATATCCATGGCTTTTGAATACTGAATTGTGTTGTGAATTTACACTGAAACTGCATGCATTGCTGACATATCCATGGATTTTAAATACTGAATTGTGTTGTGTGTTGACACTGAAACCGCATGCATTGCTGACATATCCATGGTTTTTTTAAATATTTAATTGGGTTTTGTGTTGACAGTGAAACCTCATGTATTGCTGACATACCCCTGGAATTTAAATACTGAATGGTGTTGTATGTTGACACTGAAACCTCATGCATTGCAGACATTCACATGGATTTAAAAAACTGAATTGTTTTGCGTGTTTACACCGAAACCTCATGAATTGCTGACTTATCCATGGATTTGAAGTGTAACAGACTGATATTGGATGTATTGCTGATGTAGTCACTGATGTCAAGCATTGACTTGTTTGGTATGAGCCGAACGCTGGTGCTGTATGCACCGATCAAGTAGCCATGGATGTTGAGGCCTGACTGGTGGCTTATACATTGCTATGTAGACGTTGGCGATGGGCACTGACGTCTGCTGTTTACTACAAAGTGGGAGCTCATGCTTGCCACATAGAGTGGGACAAGAAGCATTGACTTCTGTAGTTTGCCACAAACGGGCAGATTATGCTGTGTAATGGAAGCTTATACACTGCTGTGTAAATTTTGATAATGACTTATGTTGTTTGACACAAACTTGAGGTTCATACAGTGCTATTACAATATTGCTGATGACTTGTGTTGGTTGATTTACACTTGAGGCTTAAACATTGCTATCAAAATATTGATGATGACTTACGTTGTTTGATACACACATAAAGCTGATATGTTGCTATTAATATATTGATGATGATTTATGTTGTTTGATACACACATAAAGCTCAACAGTTGCTGACTACATACTATTGTAAAGAACCGAAGTGTGTTGTGTATGACAGACAAGTTGATGTCAAATGCTGAATTATGCTGTGCATGCTACACACTGACAGCTTTTTAATTGCGTGCATACATGTATACAGTGGATTCAAGAGCTTAATAGTTGTACATGTATGTATTGCGCATTGATGTGTATTACTGACTGGTGTATGTGCTGCACATTGATGTGTATTACTGACTGGTGTATGTGCTGCACATTGATGTGTATTACTGACTGGTGTATGTGCTGCACATTGATGTGTATTACTGACTGGTGTATGTGCTGCACATTGATGTGTATTACTGACTGGTGTATGTGCTGCACATTGATGTGTATTACTGACTGGTGTATGTGCTGCACATTGATGTGTATTACTGACTGGTGTATGTGCTGCACATTGATGTGTATTACTGACTGGTGTATGTGCTGCACATTGATGTGTATTACTGACTGGTGTATGTGCTGCACATTGATGTGTATTACTGACTGGTGTATGTGCTGCACATTGATGTGTATTACTGACTGGTGTATGTGCTGCACATTGATGTGTATTACTGACTGGTGTATGTGCTGCACATTGATGTGTATTACTGACTGGTGTATGTGCTGCACATTGATGTGTATTACTGACTGGTGTATGTGCTGCACATTGATGTGTATTACTGACTGGTGTATGTGCTGCACATTGATGTGTATTACTGACTGGTGTATGTGCTGCACATTGATGTGTATTACTGACTGGTGTATGTGCTGCACATTGATGTGTATTACTGACTGGTGTATGTGCTGCACATTGATGTGTATTACTGACTGGTGTATGTGCTGCACATTGATGTGTATTACTGACTGGTGTATGTGCTGCACATTGATGTGTATTACTGACTGGTGTATGTGCTGCACATTGATGTGTATTACTGACTGGTGTATGTGCTGCACATTGATGTGTATTACTGACTGGTGTATGTGCTGCACATTGATGTGTATTACTGACTGGTGTATGTGCTGCACATTGATGTGTATTACTGACTGGTGTATGTGCTGCACATTGATGTGTATTACTGACTGGTGTATGTGCTGCACATTGATGTGTATTACTGACTGGTGTATGTGCTGCACATTGATGTGTATTACTGACTGGTGTATGTGCTGCACATTGATGTGTATTACTGACTGGTGTATGTGCTGCACATTGATGTGTATTACTGACTGGTGTATGTGCTGCACATTGATGTGTATTACTGACTGGTGTATGTGCTGCACATTGATGTGTATTACTGACTGGTGTATGTGCTGCACATTGATGTGTATTACTGACTGGTGTATGTGCTGCACATTGATGTGTATTACTGACTGGTGTATGTGCTGCACATTGATGTGTATTACTGACTGGTGTATGTGCTGCACATTGATGTGTATTACTGACTGGTGTATGTGCTGCACATTGATGTGTATTACTGACTGGTGTATGTGCTGCACATTGATGTGTATTACTGACTGGTGTATGTGCTGCACATTGATGTGTATTACTGACTGGTGTATGTGCTGCACATTGATGTGTATTACTGACTGGTGTATGTGCTGCACATTGATGTGTATTACTGACTGGTGTATGTGCTGCACATTGATGTGTATTACTGACTGGTGTATGTGCTGCACATTGATGTGTATTACTGACTGGTGTATGTGCTGCACATTGATGTGTATTACTGACTGGTGTATGTGCTGCACATTGATGTGTATTACTGACTGGTGTATGTGCTGCACATTGATGTGTATTACTGACTGGTGTATGTGCTGCACATTGATGTGTATTACTGACTGGTGTATGTGCTGCACATTGATGTGTATTACTGACTGGTGTATGTGCTGCACATTGATGTGTATTACTGACTGGTGTATGTGCTGCACATTGATGTGTATTACTGACTGGTGTATGTGCTGCACATTGATGTGTATTACTGACTGGTGTATGTGCTGCACATTGATGTGTATTACTGACTGGTGTATGTGCTGCTCATTGATGTGTATTACTGACGGGTGTATGTGCTGCACATTGATGTGTATTACTGACTGGTGTATGTGCTGCACATTGATGTGTATTACTGACTGGTGTATGTGCTGCACATTGATGTGTATTACTGACTGGTGTATGTGCTGCACATTGATGTGTATTACTGACTGGTGTATGTGCTGCACATTGATGTGTATTACTGACTGGTGTATGTGCTGCACATTGATGTGTATTACTGACTGGTGTTTGTGCTGAACACTCACATCTCATGCATTAGTGACCATAAGTCTATAAGTCGATGCCAAAAGGTAAAGTTTGTTGTAAGCAACACAGTGAAATTCCATGCATAGCTGACAGACATTGCTGTTCACTATAGGAGAACGGTCTGTGTGCCAGACACTGATGTTTCATGCATTGCTACACAGACATTAAAGTTTAGCATTGTGTTATATTGTATGTACTTAAGATATTATATCATACATTGCTGACACAGACTTTAATGTTAATCGGATAGCAGTGAGAAAACTTTTGGTATTGAAGCTTCAGTGCTTTATAGAAGGACGACATAGATTGTCTGCTAAAAAGCCATCTTCATTTGTGCTCACTGTTCATGTCATGCCAAATGTATGGGCATGAACATCTACTCGACGTGTAATTGTCAAATTGTCTCAGTTTCATGTTCACATACGTCAGCGCTGTTTGCATGCGTGACTCTCCTTGAAATAGTTTGCACAGTTCCTCTCACATTAACTTGGCATTCAACAAATAGTTTAAATCATCATTTTGTTGCTTCATCATTCCATCAAGGGAACAGAAGCCCCTCCCCACCCAAACAAAAGGCCCCCCCCCCTTCCCTTCGCAGCAACCCTTCAGATGCTGTTCATTGCCCTCATATCCTGTATTCGCCTTCCATTTACTTGACGAAAATGTGCCTCTCGTATATTTCTGCTGAGTTTCACTATAGGTGTTAACCTAACGTCGCATCATTATCTAGATCCGCGCTTGCATTCATGCATGTGTGTGTGTGTGCATGTGTGTGTGTGTGTGTTTGTGTGTGTAAACATGTGTGTGTGTGTGTGTGTGTGTGTGTGTGTGTGTGTATGTGAACTTCTGTGTGTGTGTGTGTGAAATTGTGTATGTGTGAAATTGTGTATGTGTGAAATTGTGTGTGTGTGTGTGTGTGTGTGTGTGTGTGTGTGTGTGCGCATGTATGTGTGTGTGTGTAAAAATGTGCATGGAAATTGTGTGTGTGGGTGTGTGTTTGTGTGCATGTGTGTGTGCGCGCAAAAGAGAGGGAGCCAGCGAGAGATGAATATCATTAGGCACTAATTTCTTTGATGCGGAATTTTATTAATGTACTTGAATTAAGTACATCGATCACAGAATATTGCGACAGAAGCTTATTGCATTACCACTATTCTTGAAGGTGTAAGTTTTCGTCTTGTATATGATTTTTCTGAAGTGTTGTAGTTGTTGTTGTCGTTGTTATTGCTGTTAAAAGTACTTGTTATCATAACTACACATCGTTTTCTTAAGGAAAATGCTTGCTCATGGCGCAGAACAGTCACATCAATAAATGTCTTTGTTGCTAAAATGAAAAATGTTTTTGTTTTCCCTGTGACTCCATTGTTTGTCGTATTACTTCAGAAGTAATAGACTGCCTCCTGTGTAGTTGGTGCTAGTGCCACGGCAAACTGCCTGTATCCCACTGCTCGCCAATGATACTAGAGCGAGAACAGGATGACTCTCGATTTGATGTGCGCATACAGCTGGCTGTATCTAAGATTGGCTTGGTTGGGATGATCTTCTCCTTGACACTCCTACTGATGCAACTCGATGCACCCACTCTGCTTATCTCTCGCCATTAGAGGAGCATGTCTATTGCAACAGCACACAGCTCGCTTTATAAAAACTTCTGATATGTGCTGTGTTCGCGAATAACCCTCCGGGACTGCATATTGTGTAGCTCTATGTTACTTTGACTTCGTTGGACTGATTTTCAAGGACTGTAGGTCGATCGTGAAGTCTGTGAAACGAATATATAGCGCTTCTACGAAATCCGACTAAAATACTAATGAATGAACTTGTATCTAATTGGAAGATTTAGTTTATTTTGTTTAATTACAAATAGAAAAACCTTGTGAAATAAACTTTGCCCAGTGAGAGCTACTCACAGTGAAAATGGGCGTTGACTTGGAAGTATACCGAGCGCGAATAGGTACTCACTACAGTCGAGTCCGTGAAGGCCCGACAGGTCCGTGCAAAGCTGGAAATGGACGAAAATGGGAGCAACCAGGTGAACCACGGATGGGTGTTCATCTGTCACTTGGCAGGGCTAAGGCAGTAATGTGTTTTATAGCCCTGTACGTGCTAGTGCTCTCAGCGTGCGTTGTAAAGCCGCAGCTCCCTGACAAGAACCTCCACGACTTGTCAGCGCGGATGTTACTGGCAGGTGATGTTTCCAGAAATCCTGGTCCTAATTCTGGAGACAATTTCCACTTCCAACCCGTGAGCGCACCTCCTGGCTGGACCACCGAATCAACAGTGCATGACAAGCTGGATAGCCTGTACGACCAGCTAAGGTACGCGCATTTTATTTCGACCCAAACCTTAGATTTTGTGCAAAGAATGTGGTCAACGATACATGACAACGAAAGACAATGGAAGGCCCACTGCAACAATCTGGAAAGAAAGATAGGCGTCTTGCAGTATGAAAATTTGATGTTAAAAAACCAAATGAACGTTATGCACTGGGAGGCCCAAAGATCAATCGCCGATGCCAAGATGCGCGAATCAAAACACATCTCAGAAAATCCCGATACCCGAGAAAGTGACAATTCTGTGGGCGGCGGACACTATATTAACCATTGGAATGGGAGGTCTGACCGTAGGGGGCAGAATAAAGACTTACGTGCCAGCCGGAGGCGGGCTGGTAGGAGACGTAGAACTCTTGTGGAGGTGCCCTTAACTGATGACTTTACCCCGAATGAGCATGGAGGTGCATTCGACACAGTAGCCGACGTCGAACACGATCCAACTCCGACTGGCGATACTGGGTGTCTGCGGCAGACAGAGGCTCCATCGACGACTCCCAACACTGCGGCGTCTCTCCATTCCCTGAGATCCAGATCGCCCGACCCACCTCCAGTGTTTGACAACAGCTTGCCAGAGGATTGTGCCCTGTCGCCGCCAGTATGCTCTGCGCGAACGGACAGAGGAAACTGCAACCCAACTGACGAACAGGTGCATGCCTCCCAGCATAAGGGATCCAGAATCAGTGGCAACAGGACTCAGAGCACAATACTTGAGTGGCTCAGCTGGACCAGAAACCACACAGGCTCCAATGAAGAAAGAAGAGGCACCGCTCAGCGGAGGCGCTGCCTCAGCGAAGGGAGGGGAAACCGTGCGGCAGCAATGGGACCCGCTGAAGGGGCATTTTCCGCTGATTCCAGAAACAAGAATACGGATCCGGCGGCCAATGACTGTGTTCGGCCACAGACGGGGGTGTGGCATGGCAGGCTGCGGAATCCAGGGGAAACACGGGTGAGCCCACATGCTTCAGGAGGAAGCCCAGATACTTCCTGACAACCATGCCGACGACCTATCAAGACTCCATTTTTTACAGATGTGCGTAAGCCCAATAGCAATAGACCTTGTATCGAACTTAATCCCAGGGTTAGCATTCACTTGAAACTATTATGTTGGAACATTGAAGGGCTAACCACCAGGGTGTGTGAACCGGGATTTAGAGAATATTTGGCTAAGTTTGATGTTTGCTGTCTTCTAGAGACATTCACGTCTGACGATTTTGATTTCAGTATATATTTTAGTGACTATTTGGTCTACCAATCCCCAGCTTTGAAACTTTCACATAGGGGACGTAGATCTGGGGGTGTTCTCATTCTGATAAGGAAACCTTTACCATATGAATTTACCCGTATTAACTGTACTAAGGATAATATGCTGATCCTCAGAGGGAAATTGCCGTGCTTGAGTGTAGACCTCGTTGCTGTATGTGTGTACGTCCCTCCATTAGACTCTCCATACTACAAGAACAGAGGTGTGAAGTGCAAATTAATCTATTGGAGGACGAATTGTTCAGGCTGCAGTCAACTTATCCAGATGCGTCAATTTTAATATGTGGGGACTTAAATGCAAGAACTGGGACCTGGAATCTGCATTGTGATCTTGAGGAGGAGGAAGAAATGTTTGATTCCATGACTTCGAATGCGTGTACATGTCATGAGGTCATCACCCAACGCAAATCTCAGGATTCTTGCAGAAATCATTTTGGAGAAGTTCTGATTAATGTTTGCAAGATCTACCATTTGTGCATCATTAATGGAAGTACCACTGACGACAGGACGGGACGCTTCACGTACCTTTCCTTAAATGGCGACAGCGTCATTGATTACTGTCTGCTTGGCACAAACAGTTGTAGCTCTCCCCCTCCGATCAGATTTAGGGTGGGGAACGAAATAAACTCAAGCCACATGCCCCTGGAAATAGGGATTGGTGTAGATACACACCTTCCTGCCAGAGAGCAGTCTCCTAAGAAATATGTATCAAAGTTCATATGGGACTCCGAAAAAGTTCAAGAGGTCAAAACCAACATTGAGTCAACTGCCTTCAAGGACACTATAAGCGAAGCATTGAGAATGATAGACACAAACATGGATTTTGCGCTAGACTTGTTTGTTCAAACCTTGTTGTCCAACGCTAGGTGCATGTACCGTATGGTTCCCTTGAAGATACCAGCAAGCAATAACTATTCCGAGTGGTTTGACTTGGAGTGCCGACATGCCAGGTGGAAAGTAAAAGACGCTCTCCGGCAGTTTAGAAAATATGATTTTAAAGCATCCAGGGACCTATATGTTCAGTACAGAAATGAATATAAAAAACTGATCAGACATAAGAAACGGGAGCACTATAGAACATCGTGCGAAACTCTCATGAAAAGTATCAATAACACCTCTCAGTTCTGGTCTTTGGTTAGGAGAGCGACCAGTCAGAGACGAAAGCAGCCGCTAATTGATATTCAGCTGTGGCGTAGTCACTTCCAGGATTTATTAAACCGCAACCTCTGTACTGGTGAAATGTCTGAGGAGAGTACACACATTTCGCATGATGAACTGGACGCTCCCATCACTGAAGATGAGGTCAAAATTGCACTGGCAAAGATGAGCACTGGCAAAGCTCCAGGATTAGATGAAATCCCTGGAGACTATTTGAAACTCTCTAGCAGTTACATTATCCCATTCCTTACCAAGCTATTCTCAGCAATGTACGAAAGGCAATGTTTCCCACAGAGTTGGTGTCACGCACTGATCATTCCCATTTTCAAGTCGGGAGACAGCCTGAATCCGAAACATTATAGGGGCATTTCTTTACTGAGTAACGTTAGTAAGCTTTTCATGTCCATCCTGACCAACCGCTTGCGATTTTGGGCTGAAGAAGAAAACAAATTCAGTTTCGAGCAAGCCGGTTTTCGTACAAACCATTCCACGATCGACCACATATTCACGCTGTACTCTATAGCTGTAAAAAACGTATATGGGGAAGGTCGTGGGAAATTCTATGCTGCCTTCGTTGACTTTGAGAAGGCCTTTGATTCTGTTAACCGTACATGCCTGTGGAGTGTTTTGAAGAAGCTTGGTCTCTCTACTAAGTTTGTAAAAATGTTGAAAGCTGTTTACTCGCATGTTGAGGCAAGTGTTCTGACGAAGGCTGAGAGGTAGTGTGCTCCATTGGGTGGGCGCTTGGAATGTGAAGGAGCGCCCGCCTACGAATGTGAGTCTTTGTGGGGGGATGTCGAGTCTGAGAGTGTCTAGAGAAGAGCGGAGTGATCGGACAGGTCTACAGAGTTTGAGAGAGGTAGACAAATAGTAAGGAGCAAGATTGTTGAGGCATTTGTATGTGAGCGTGTTGAGCTTGTATTTGATTCTATCTGAAACAGGTAGCCAATGGAGGTCCTGTAGCATGGGGGTGATGTGGTCTTTCTTTTTATTTTTTAGTATAAAGCGTGCAGAGGAGTTTTGAATGCGCTGTAAACGCGAGATAGAACAAGAGGGGAGTCCAGCAAAAAGAGAATTGCAGTAGTCGAGACGGGACAGAATAGTAGAAGTGACAAGTTTGGTTGCGGCGTCTTTGGTGAGGTACTTGCGAATGGTGGCAATGCGGCGGAGTTGAAAATAACAGGTGCGTGAGACTGAAGAGATGTGCTTTTTCATTGAGAGGGTGTTGTCTAGGGTGACACAAAGATTCTTGACACAAGAAGACAGAGGAATAGATGAATCAGATAGTTCAAGAGAAATAGAGATGGCTTTGGGGAGCTTGGAAGTGGCACCTATCAGAATGGCTTCAGTCTTGCTGCCGTTAAGTTGAAGCTTGTTTTCAGTCATCCAGATCTGTACGTCGGTGATAGTGTCAGAGAGAGCAGCTAGGAGAGAGTCAGATTGATTAGAAGAAGAGTTGTTGTGGAGCTGAAAGTCATCAGCAAAAGAGTGGTGGAGAACATTGTGTCAATGGAAACAACCTGGTAGCTGTTAGCGAGATAGGAAGAGAACCAAGAGAGGACAGTGCAATGGATGAGAAAAGTATGTTGAAGACGTTGAAGAAGAATGTTGTGGTCAACCGTATCAAATGCAGCCGATAGATCCAGGAGGGCAAGGGCAGAGATTTGGCCTTATAATGATAAAAGTCATTATTGAGACGGAAATCTCGGGCTGTGACATCCATCCCTCCCCTGTACAAATGTACAGTGCAGTCGAGAAGTCAGAGTTATGAAGTCAGATGAAAAGTTGGCAGTCCTAATTCGTGATATCTGTCTTGGGCATCTCATTTTAGTTTTAGTCGAGAGATAAAAACCCTCCCCCCCAAAAAAGAAGAAGAAGAGAAAAACATTCATCCTATTCTTCCCATGTTGATGCTATGAAGCTTGTACTTTCTCCACCAAGAGGCCAACTTGTTCCCTCCTGCTTGCTTAGCCACGAAGTAATTGAATATACGCAATAGATCTATTCCAGTGGACACAACATATTTCTAAATGTGTCATGGTAGGTATGCACAGAATATTTGTAAGATGCTCAATCGGGTACATAAACTGGAGCAATAGTCGGCTTTTTTTCGGGTGCTATACATGCACACGTAGATGCTAGTCTTGTTATGAATGGTTTCAGAATCATCTCAGCTGTAATATGAAAATCGTTAACAAAGTGTGATTACTTGTTTCCTTTCTAGAATCATTCGACCCGTCTAAGAGTGCCTCTACCCAGCGTTTCTGTGAGTATCACATTCAAGGACAATCTCTCAAATTTGCATAAGTAAGTTTGACAAAATGATCTCCTCATGATCAGAATGACAAAGTTGAATCACACTCGCTACCACCAGAGGAAGTGAGAGTAATCAGGTTGAAGAGCAGTTGCCAGCAACAATAAAAATTGAAATACGTGGTTTTTATTTTCATGGAAGTACTGTGTGGTTTGCTTTCTTTGTCAACAAATGCCAGGAATCCTTTTCTTGGGTCGTCCATGATGCACATTTCTGGACAGTTCCATGAGTTCCAAGTTTTGGAAAGAGCCAGCTCTGATGTACGATTAGCATTCTGAAGTCCCACAAAAAGTGATAAAGGCGGGCACGGCCGTTAATGGTTGTTTAAAATTTTGTCTTTCTGTCTCCACTGTTGCTGAAATCTAATCTTCATTGTGGAATTGGTGATGGTAATTCACTTTTGTCCAAATGACCTATATCAACTCCATCGTGACATAATGTCTAACATCAGTAACTGTGCAGCGATAGCTTGAAGGGCAACCCCCAAATGTCCATCCAGTCACACTGATTTGCAACTCTACATTGGCAGTGAACTACGGGAAGGAAGAGTTCGTGGAAACATCGAGGTACACCACGGCACGAGACTGCCTGCAACGTCACGGCTGCGTCACGCTGACGGGGGGACCGGGCGACGGCAAGACCGCCATGGCGTGCCACCTGCTCCGTCTCCGGCTCCACCACCAGCAGGGGGCGCGCGTGATGGCGCTCCAGGAACCCGCCGACCTGAAGCGACTCCTGGACCAGCCGGCACCTGAGAAGGGCAGCACGGTGGTCTTCGTGGACGACATCTTCGGCCAGTTCACCGCCACCCAAGAGAAAATGCAGGCGTGGCGCGAGCCTTTGGTGCAAGCCATCTATGTCTCAAGTCCCAGACATCCCCAGAAACTAAGCATCGATTCTACTTCCTCTTCACCAGCCGCCAGCTCCAGGTCGCTGTACAACCAGTCCCATTCTGCTCTTATTCTTCAAAAACGTTCAGTCTGTCTTTATTTGACGAAATCCAGCTTAGAATAGACTTTCTCGTAAATGGATGAGAATATTTGTCGTTAAAACGTATGTAGGATGGATGACCATTTCTGATTGATCTATAGACCAACACAATCGTTCTTTTTTAGATCCCTCTAGTCCGCACAATTCACCATTCATATCACGCCAAACTGTGGCCTGCATGAACTTCTCTCTGTACCCAAGGGCAAAATATTTTGTTTGCGGTCATTAAACTGTATCTCCAAAAGATGATATGACTGCTCATTAGAGATGATCAAATGAGCAAGCAAGCAAGCAAACAAACAAATCATAAGGCACTCGGAGATAAGTGAGGATGCAGCCCTGCATGGAATGTGGAGGAGAGTACTTTTGAACGATGTGGAGACGACTTGTTTTCTCTTTGCATACTCTAGCTTCTCAGCATATTTTATCGGTGTCCCTTGTGCAAAAAAGGAAGCGAGTTTCGACAATCCTAAAAGGAAAAAAATAAAGATACACAATTAAACGAAATATAATTACTTATCTTTCTTCCGTCGACATACTACCTACCTACTTGCCCGTCTGTTTTCCCGACTAGTTACACACCTTTCTACCTATTTTCCAAATTTTATTTTCATCTTCCTGCCTACTGCTCTACCAAGATGTGCACCTTTGAAATTTAAAGAAGGAAAACGAATGATACAATGAATGCCGATACCAGTCAGTTTTGGGCAACAAGGAAATATAATTTTTGAACATCTTTAATGAAACAAACACAACCAAAACAACAACGTTTTCTCCAAGGATGGGGTCCAAGAACTCATTTCGTCTTTTTCAGGTGCGTGAAGCGGAGTCGGGCCTGGACAGTCTTCGCCACTCGCTGTTTCGTGAAGACCGCGTCGTTGACGTGGGCACGCTGACAGATGACGACAAGTGCCGCATCTTTCTCCACCACGCCAAGCTGCACGAGCGAGAGGACGATTTTCCTCTTTTTCAGTTTTTAAAAATTTTCCTTCTCAAAGCACCGCACGGATTTCCGCACATTTGTCATTTGTTTTTTGACCAACATGTACCTCAAGACAAACTTATCGACTTCTTTAAAAACCCGTTTGAATTTATCTCAGCCTCCATTAGGCAAATACTCCACGAGAAGCCAGACCAGGCGTTGCTGCTGACGTGTCTGATGTTGTCCGATGGCAGGCTCCGTCTCGAGACTCTCGATGAAGAACCGGGGCCATCGTCATCCACACCTGAAACGGAGGGAAGGTACAGGAGGGGCAATGTATTGCAGCGTGCGCGTAGTCTGGTTGACTGTGATGATGGTGTTCCAGCCAAGAAGGTGAAGCTTTGCGTGAAGGCATTGCAAGGCTCGTATATCTGTCGTGAGGGAAACGAGTGGGTGTTTATTCATACTTTGTTTCAAGACATTGTTTGCTTTCTCCATGGAGAGTTCAATCCATGGATTTTAAAATACTGAATTGTGTTGTATGTTGACACTGAAACCTCATGCATTGCAGACAATCGCGTGGATTTTAAATACTGAATTGTAATGTGTGTTGAATTGGAAAACTCACGTATTGCAGACACATTAATGCATTTCAAATACTTAATTGTGCCGTGTGTAAAATTTGAAACCTAATGTGTTGCTGTGACATCAATGGATTTTAAGTACTAAATTGGTTTGTGACACTCATATCTCATTCATTGCTGACATATTCATGGATTTTAAATACTGAATTGTGTTGTGTGTTGACACTGAAATCTCATGCATTGCAGACATTCAAGTGGATTTTAAACACTGAATTGTGCTGTGTGCTAGCACAGAAATCTCATGTATTGCAGACATTCTCATGTATTTTAAATACTGAATCGTGTTGTGTATTGACACTGAAACCTCTTGTATTGCTGACACATCCCTGCAATTTAAAAACTGAATTATGCTGTGTATTCATACTGAAACATCACGTATTGCTGAGATATCCATGGCTTTTGAATACTGAATTGTGTTGTGAATTTACACTGAATCTGCTTGCATTGCTGACATATTAATGGATTTTGAATACTGAATTGTGTTGTATGTTGACACTAAAACCACATGCATTGCTGACATATCCATGGGTTTTTGAAATATTTAATTGGATTGTGTGTTGACAGTGAAACCTCATGTATTGCTGACAT
>JAWQFJ010005317.1:7500-12710 GCA_034096865.1 Theodoxus fluviatilis
AGCACATACACCAGTCAGTAATACACATCAATGTGCAGCACACACACCAGTCACTAATACACATCAATGTGCAGCACATACACCAGTCAGTAATACACATCAATGTGCAGCACATACACCAGTCAGTAATACACATCAATGTGCAGCACAAACACCAGTCAGTAATACACATCAATGCACAATACATACATGTACAACTGTTAAGCTCTTGAATCCACTGTATACATGTATGCACGCAATTAAAAAGCTGTCAGTGTGTAGCATGCACAGCATAATTCAGCATTTGACATCAACTTGTCTGTCATACACAACACACTTCGGTTCTTTACAATAGTATATAGTCAGCAACTGTTGAGCTTTATGTGTGTATCAAACAACATAAGTCATCATCAATATATTAATAGCAACGTATCAGGTTTATTTGTGTATCAAACAACGTAAGTCATCATCAATATATTGATAGCAATGTTTAAGCCTAAGTGTAAATCAACCAACACAAGTCATCAGCAATATTGTAATAGCACTGTATGAACCTCAAGTTTGTGTCAAACAACATAAGTCATTATCAAAATTTACACAGCAATGTATAAGCTTCCATTACACAGCATAATCTGCCCGTTTGTGGCAAACTACAGAAGTCAATGCTTCTTGTCCCACTCTATGTGGCAAGCATGAGCTCCCACTTTGTAGTAAACAGCAGACGTCAGTGCCCATCGCCAATGTCTACATAGCAATGTATAAGCCACCAGTCAGGCCTCAACATCCATGGCTACTTGATTGG
The DNA here is from genome assembly GCA_034096865.1 of Theodoxus fluviatilis. Taxonomy (NCBI): domain Eukaryota; kingdom Metazoa; phylum Mollusca; class Gastropoda; order Cycloneritida; family Neritidae; genus Theodoxus; species Theodoxus fluviatilis. The sequence continues at coordinate 8,282 of JAWQFJ010005317.1, forward strand.
TGCATACAGCACCAGCGTTCGGCACATACCAAACAAGTCAATGCTTGACATCAGTGACTACATCAGCAATACATCCAATATCAGTCTGTTACACTTCAAATCCATGGATAAGTCAGCAATTCATGAGGTTTCGGTGTAAACACGCAAAATAATTCAGTTTTTTTATCCATGTGAATGTCAGCAATGCATGAGGTTTCACTGTCAACACACAACACAATTCAGTATTTAAAATCCATTAATATATCAGCAATGCATGCAGTTTCAGTGTAAATTCACAACACAATTCAGTATTCAAAAGCCATGGATATGTCAGCAATACGTGATGTTTCAGTATGAATACACAGCATAATTCAGTTTTTAAATTCCAGGGATGTGTCAGCAATGCATGAGGTTTCACTGTCAATACACAACACAATTCAGTATTTAAAATTTATGTGAATGTCTGCAATACATGAGGTTTCACTGTCAACACACAGCACAATTCAGTATTTAAAATCCATGGATGTGTCTGCAATGCATGATATTTCAGTGTCAATACACAGCACAATTCAGTATTTAAAATCCATGGATATGTCTGCAATGCATGAGATTTCAGTGTCAACACACAGCACAATTCAGTATTTAAAATCCATGGATGTGTCTGCAATGCATGAGATTTCAGTGTCAATACACAGCACAATTCAGTATTTAAAATCCATGAATATGTCTGCATTGTATGAGATTTCAGTGACAATACACAGTACAATTCAGTATTTAAAATCCATGGATGTGTCTGCAATGGATGTGATTTCAGTGTCAATACACAACACAATTCAGTATTTAAAATCCATGGATGTGTCTGCAATGCGTGAGATTTTAGTGTCAATACACAACACAATTCAGTATATAAAATCCACATGAATTTCTGTAATGCATTGGGTTTCACTGTCAACACACAATGCAATTCAGTATCTTAACATCCATTGATATTTCAGTAAAGCACAATTCAATGTTTAAAATCCATTTGAATGTCAGTGACGCATGAGGTTTCACTGTCAACAGCAATATTCAGTATTTAAATCCAGGGATGGGTCAGCAATTCGTGAGGTTTCAATGTCAACACACAGCACAATTCAGTATTTAAAATCCATGGATATTTCAGTGTCGGCACACAACATAATTCAGTTTTTTAATCCATGAATATATCAGCAATGCATGAGATTTGAGTGTCACATCACAATTTAGTACTTAAAATCCATTGAGGTCACAGCAACACATGAGGTTTCAAATTTTACCCACGGCACAATTCAGTATTTAAAATCCATGGATGTGTCTGCAATGCATGCTATTTCAGTGTCAACACATAACAACATTCAATATAAAAAATCCATGGATACGTCAGCAATACGAGATGTTTCTAATTCAACACGCATTACAATTTAGTATTTAAAATCCATGAAAATGTCTCACAAACTCAAGACCATCTGGAAGAACAGGAACATAGTCCTCAGCTCAAAGATCAGACTGATGCGCGCCCTGGTCATGTCCATATTTCTGTATGCCTGTGAGTCATGGACACTAACAGCTGTTTTGAGAGAAGGTTACAAGCCAAGGAAATGAGATGCTTTCAACGACTCCTCGGTATCTCATACAAGGACCACATCACAAACGAGGAAGTCCAAAACAGAATCAGTCAAGCCATCGGGCCCCATGAAGAACTACTGACCACTGTGAAAAGACTCAAACTAAAGTGGTATGGGCACGTCTCACGATCATCAGAGCTTGCCAAGACTGTGCTACAAGGCACAGTAAAAGGAGGGAGGAGGAGAGGCAGACAAAGGAAAAGATGGGAGGACAACGTCTCAGAGTGGACAGGGATGAGGCTCAGCGAAGCCTTGAGACAGTCCGAGAGGCGAGAGGAATGGAGAGAGCTGGTTGCCAGATTATCTGTGGTGCCCAACGGTCATCCAGACTACGGGACAAGTGAAGAAGTGAAGTGAAGAAGTGAAGAATATGTCTGCATTGCATGAGATTTCAGTGTCAATACACAGTACAATTCAGTATTTAAAATCCATGGATGTGTCTGCAATGCATGAGATTTCAGTGTCAATACACAGTACAATTCAGTATTTAAAATCCATGGATGTGTCTGCAATGCATGAGATTTCAGTGTCAATACACAGCACAATTCAGTATTTAAAATCCATGGATGTGTCTGCAATGCATGAGATTTCAGTGTCAATACACAGCACAATTCAGTATTTAAAATCCATGGATGTGTCTGCAATGCATGAGATTTCAGTGTCAACACACAGCACAATTCAGTATTTAAAATCCATGAATATTTCAGTGTCAACACACAGCACAATTCAGTATTTAAAATCCATGGATGTGTCTGCAATGCATGAGATTTCAGTGTCAATACACAGCACAATTCAGTATTTAAAATCCATGGATATGTCTGCAATGCATGAGATTTCAGTGTCAACACACAACAATTCAGTATTTAAAATCCATGGATATTTCAGTGTCAACACACAACACAATTCAGTATTTAAAATCCACACGAATGTCTGCAATGCATGAGTTCAGTGTCAACATACAACACAATTCAGTATTTTAAAATCCATGGATATTTCAATGTCAACACACAGCACAATTCAGTATTTAAATTCCAGGGATATTTCAGCAATACATGAGGTTTCAAATTTAACACAGCACAATTCAGTATTTTAAATCCACGTGAATGTCAGCAATGCATGAGGTTTCACTGTGAATGCACAACACATTTCAGTATTGAAGATCCATGAATATTTCAGTGTCAACACACAGCACGATTCTGTACTTAAAATCCATGGATATTTCCTTGTCAACATACAGCACGATTCAGTATTTAAAATCCATTGATGTGTCAGCAATTCATGAGGTTTCAAATTCAACACACAGCACAATTCAGTATCCACGGATGTCAGCAACGCATTGGGTTTCAGTGTCAACACACAATACAATTCAATATTTAAAATCCATTTGAATGTCAGTGATGCATGAGGTTTCACTGTCAACAGCAAAATTCAGTAATTAAAATCCAGGATGGGACAGCAATCCGTGAGGTTTCAATGTCAACACAACACAATTCAGTTTTTAAAATCCATTGATATGTCTGCAATGCATGCGATTTGAGTGTCAATACACAACACAATTCAGTATTTTAAATCCATGAATGCGCAATGCTGATTTAGTGTCAACACAACCATCAGTATTTAACCATGTGATGCAGCATGCATGAGGTTTCATTGTGAATGCACAACACAATTCAGTACTTAAAAGTCATGGGTATGTCAGCAATGCATCAAATATCAGTGTGATAATCCAACATTGTCCTATTTTCGACACCATACAGTGTCCAAGTCATCGAAGCTGGATTCATCACTGTGCAGCACAGAAAACAGCTGCAAACCCCAGTACAAGGGAAATTACTCCACCGTGCAAAGACGATTCCATATGAAGACAAAATTTGCCAGGCGAATGCATACAAGACAAAACCAAAAATGCATTTGATCAAGCTCTAAGGCACGAGTTCGCTGTCCATCTAATTATAAGTTTTAAAAGTCTGTAAGAAACACTGATCTTCTGCAAGGCTTTCCAGTCCGCGCGCGCGCACATGCGTGTATATAGGCACGTGCATGCATTTGTGTGTGTGTGTGTGTGTGTGTGTGTGTGTGTGTGTGAGAGAGAGAGAGAGAGAGAGAGAGAGAGAGAGAGAGAGAGAGAGACACAGACAGAGACAGAGACAGAGACAGAGAGACACAGACAGAGACAAAGAGGGGGGGGACAGAACAAATGACAGAAAGACAGGACTACAGACATAACACAGATCAGACTACAGAACTGGGGGGGGCGCAAGTGGGCGTGGCAGGTTGACACAGGCAGCCTCGAATCCGCTAGACAGAGAGTAACAGAGACAGTAGTAGCATAGAGAACAAGCAAAAGGACCTAGGACAATGACAAGCAGATAAGACAAGATTACAGAAGCTGTGAGACAAGAGAATATGGGACAGCGAGGTGGAAGCGAGAGATAGCCAGAAAAGGAGGCGAGGGGAGACTAGATTTGAACGGAAAAGTCGATTCGGGCCGAACAGCCCTTTTGAAAAGCCCCTAAGTACCGATTTGCGCAGATCGCCAGCAGCCTAAAAAAAAAGCAGCTTCTGTTCATGTGGTCTGTCCTACCACCCGGTAGGTCACTATGCTTCCATAGTTGTTGTGTTACCTTGCACGGGGAGAGATAAACTACAGTAGCTGGAATCTCTCATCAAACGGGCCTCAAAAGGACAACAATCAAGCAGGAGAGCGAAATGGGAGGATGAAAAGTGAGTAGCGATTCTAGTAAGCGGGTCTCCGAACTCCTTCTTCAATCTATCTCTCACAGTTTCCCCCTCCTCTTTTTTTCTCC